>JAXQQM020090914.1:0-36539 GCA_034641835.2 Pinus albicaulis
GTTAGGTAATGCTGGTAACTAGATAGAGCCACGTTGACCTAATAAAAGAGTGGTGGTTTTGGGGCACATGGTATTGTGCACCTATGGTTTTCGGCCCATGGTATTGCATGTAATGGAGCCTATAAAAGACTGGGAATACTTCATTGTAATGTAGGCCTGGAGGTGAGCGGTGAAGGCTCACTTGGTCGGATTGGCCAGGGTTTTGGCCAATGCTTAATGAAATTTCATTGGTTGGGTTTTTCCCTAGATTTGGGGGTTTTCTCGGATAAACATCTTTGTTTATGTTTATGATTTTTTGCTGGTCTCTTTGTATTTATTTCTCTCAGTAAATTATTTATCTATTCCTGCGGTAAATTCCTAACAAATGGTATCAGAGCCATTGTCTGTCAAAATGAGAGAGGATATGTGCACGTGGATTAATTAATTGATGAACCATGTATCTGAAGAGAAATCCTAGAGGACTGGTGATTACAGAGACTGGTGACCCATGTAATCCGATAGATGGGTTCTTTTTATATGGACATTAATTTCATATGTACAAAGACAGTAAAAATGAAAAAAAAAATGTTATTATTATAATGGAGTTAATTTATTACATGTAAATGGGCATATTGCAGTAAGACCTGGTATGGCATGCGTACCCCTGGGTAATCACTGGTAAAGTCTGGGTTAGATCTAGGTGATAGGGGGGATGTCAAGTTAACAATAACCTGGGTAAAAAAAAAAAAAAAAAAAGATTTGAGGGGGGAAGAGCTAGAGTGAGCAGGGTTGTCTCACTTAGCAATTTTGGCTGGATTTAGTTAAGAAACCCCAAGTCAAGTTTAAGGGGGGAATTTTTAGGTAAACTCGACTTGAGATAGAGTCAATGTTGACTAGGGTAAATAGTAGTGGTTTTGGGGCACATGGTATTGTGCACCTATGGTTTTCAGCCCATGGTATTGCATGTAATGGAGCCTATAAAAGACTGGGAATACTTCATTGTAATGTAGGCCTAGAGGTGAGCGGTGAAGGCTCACTTGGTCGGATTGGCCTGGGTTTTGGCCAATGCTTAATGAAATTTCATCAAGGGTTTTTCCCTGATAAACATATGTGTTTATGTTTATGTGCTTTGTTGCCGGTTATTTTCATGATTATTATTCCTCTCAGAAATGTGTTACTTTATTTCTCTGCCAGAATTCCTAACAAGAAGTGGAAGAATCACTGCCGTTAGCTTCATCTTGGGGTTGAGATCCATCTTGTCCGTCGGTGGGACCCCAACGACCTGCAAATAATCGCACACCTCTTCCTTGTCTACTAGCCAAATTGTTGTGCTTATTTTCACTAGTACAAAATGGCTAATTAGTTACTAAAAAACGACTAAAATTTGCATATAAACGACTATTTTTCAGTCGGTGACCAATAGTAGCTAATTTACAGTATCTTATAACGCGACCAACTTTTGGTCGTTTTTAGCTTAGTCATTAATTGGTTATCTCAATTTTGTTGTCTAGTTGTATATTTGGTCATTATTTGGTCATTAATTTAGTTATTGATTTAGTCATTAATTTAATCATTGATTTGATCATTAATTTAGTCATTGATTTGGTCCTTAATTTGGTCATTGATTTAATCATTGATTTAATCTGTGATTTGGTCATTAATTGTGACAATTAATGACCAAATATACAACAAAATATATTACTATATGATCACCCAAGAAAACCAATTAATGACCAAAATGTTGGTCGTGTTATAAGATACTGTAAATTAGCTACTAATAGTCATATATATGCAAATTTTAGTCATCGTTTGAAACCAATTAATGACCGAAGAAATATGAATAAATTTTAGTCGTGTTATAAGATACTGTAAATTAGCTACTAATAGTCGTATATATGTAAAATTTAGTCGTCATTTGTAGTCACAAATTTATCATTTGAAGTAGTCATTTACTCATTATATAAACGACTAATTTAGTAGTTTATTTTCATTTCATTTATTTTCATTAATAATCATTATAAATGACTAATTTAGTAGTATATTCATTTTATTTGTTTTCATCATTAATCAATATAAACTACTATTTTAACAGTTTTAGATTTATTTTATGTGTTCATTATCAATCAACATAAATTAAATAGTATGATTTTGCAACTAAATTTAAAAAAAAAAAGTCGTACAATTTACATGTTCATCTAATATGAAAACGCAAAGTTACATATGTTAATTACAATACCAAGTAATATCAAGTGAAAATATAAATAATTCCAACCACATAAATTATATTATATAAAATGTCAAGTATTACAATATGAGTTTCCAACTTAATATTGGTTGGAGTACAATTTACAGATAAAATATTGTTCATCACTACAAAACATTTCATTATCTTGCCAAGGAATTGCAAGTGAATTCACGAACTCTGAAAACTTGACCATCAATATTTATGTGTGTCGTATGTGAGATATTGGCTCTACGGGTACCACTAGACCAGTTAACTTCTCTCTCTTTGTCACTCTAGTGTTATTATTCCCATCTTTCTTCAATCCTTGCTTCTTACCATCAATACTGAGTCCATTTTCTGCAAAAAGAAAACAAAAAAGGTTACAATGTAGAGTATAAGACATGAAAGTCAATGAACACTGGAATATAAACTGAAGTAGACTATAAAGGATTTATACGATATATACCTCAACATCAGCAATATTGTTAATGTCATTTTCCCCCATAAAAGCAAGAAACTCAAACAAGTTTTCTTTAGCTGGGAAATAGTGGCCACTATGTGGCTAAATGACCTGTATAAGCAAAGCAAATAAATGTCATAAATAAACACAATAGAACTATAGATTTCTACTAAGAATGTCTCATGCTCCACTTTTGTAGTTGTATCATTTCCTCTAGTTATCTCTAAGAAGCAGTGACACTTCAACAATAAAACTGGTTAGTAGAATTCTAATGGGTGGAGCAAAGTATTGTTGACACAAGATTACAACAAGAAACTAAAAAAGAATAAGACAAGACTTTGTAAATTTGATACTAATTGGGAATATAGCTTCAATATAGTAATCTTCAATTATCAGTGTACTATTCCAAGGGAAAAGGAATCCAATTCCCATAAGCCAACAAATTATGTATACCCCTTGTTTTCCCTGTAATCAATTGAGCAAGATTAGCACACGCAATTTCCATTTAAAATCTCTAAAATGATTCTATAAATATTCAAAGAAAACTTAAGGTTACTCGTTCATTTTTCTCTAATGCGAACAAAACTAAATATGCTAACTTGTTTTTGAGTTGGAGAGTTGTGTAATTCATCGTGTCCAAAATCATTGCTTATTGCCATCACTTTTTTTTAATGATCGGGCAATGGGCCTATATTTGATCAAAAAACATATTTTCATAATATATTCCATTTTTCCAATTCAAAGCTAGATTTCCTTCCAATTTATGGCATTCAAACAAACTAGAATCATTTTCCTTTAACAAATCATTGTTGTAATATACTACTAAACGAACAACTACATAATGAAGTTATAGTGGTGGAATACTAATAAATCACAAATACAGGCAAGAAATAACACCACTATGTCCTAGACATGCCAAGTCTTTATCCTCTTGGTTGGAAATATTACTTCATGAAAACAACATATTTGACAAAAAAAAATTCTAAAACTAACCAACACGAGTGTATCCAAAAACAATGACATTTCTATTGGCATGCCCTCAAAATGTGTGGAAGTATCAAACAAGTGTAGTGCACTTCCCTGTAAGGTTAAAGTTTGGCAATGGAATATGTTGTCCCTTAATCTAATCAGGTTTTAACTTGCCTTTGATAACTTAGAGAGAATGGGAATCCAATATAGAACAATGATAGAAAGCTTCTATTCATTCGCACTTACCTAGATCCTAAACAAGCATTGAAGTGTTATACAAATCCAAGAATGTCTCACATTCCACCAAGAAACAAAATTTCTAGATTTTGATTGTAACCCTTGAGGCTCTCTCAAATTTGTAAACAAGTAACATCATAAATATTTGTTCTTAGTTCTCAAACCTTCTTTTGTGTGGAGCTTGAGAAAATATGTGCAGACCCATATCACAACATAACATGTTGTGGAGTACATTTACATGAAACCAATCATTTAAAATTTTAGGTTCTATCAAGATTGAGTCATGTGTTAAATGCCCATTATCTGCATCTTTGCGCAATGGTGTCATTAATAATTTGAAGGTTGTTGGCTTGCTAGTATGATTTGATTATTTCTTTGTGCAAGATGTTTTTTCACTCAAATTTATAAAATTTTATGTTTATGAACATTATATAGATACAATGGATGCTTCGAATAATAAAAGAGGCAATTATTTTTCCATCAATAGAATTCAAGTATTTTCATATGGTGTAAATTCAATAGTTCTATTGGTGGTACTTAGGGTCAACCTAAACGATTATTTCACATGCATCAAAAGAAGTACAAAGTGATAATAGGAATGACTCATGCAAAAAAATTTAATCATACACGTTGAATGTGCAAGTGTTAATGTTGTCCTCAATTTCTTATTGGGGTACCTATCAGCTGACAAAGTTTGTACAAATGTTGGAAATGAAAATAAGTTATAACACATAACATAACACATAACATTTTTAGCACTTGCTTTATTTTCTTTGCAAACCCGAACATGTCTCGGAGCAACTTATGTTAGCTATGTCCAAATGATGCCAGTTTTTGTTTTCCATTTAAATTTCCATTTCAATCCTATGTATCATTATCCAAGAAATTTGAATTCTTCAGAGGAAATGACAAATGTGTGTGTGTGAAATACAGTTTAACCATACAAATTTGTCTTATTCTATAATGAAAATTGTTAAAATCACAATGAAGTTGTGAAAATTTTGGGGAAAATAAAAATATTTACAAATCAAACTAAATGCATCCATGTAACAAGTAACTCAATCTAAATGTGCATATTTATAAGTGACTAGATAATGCATCTCAAGGGTAATGCAACTCATCCTCATATTGGAAACCCCTTTACCACACACATACAGATACAAACACATGTGGGTCAAGGACACATCTTTACCACTAGGTAGGTGTCCCATGAATGCCACTTTCTCAAAGGCATCCCTAAAATACCATTGAAGGGGTACCTTTTAATATAATGAATTATCCAAGTGCATAATATTAGAGCATTAACACTCCAATACTATAATTTAATGTAATCAAGTTTACAATATATTAAACTTTACTAAATAGTTATTAATCATAAATGTCATTAATTAAGAGGTCAAGATAAAAAAATAAAACTTATTGCAAAGAAATGAACTCTATTATTATGGACTTTAAATGAGCATGTTTCCTTATGAGCCCGAGCCATAGAGGGAACTTTGGGAGTGACTGCAAAAATTTCCTAGAGCTTCATGGTTATTCCTCTAGGTGAAGGTCAATTTCTAAGCCTTCTACTAAAGCTATTAAGGCTAAGAACACCACAAATATTGGGGTGTTTACTATTCACTAACTAGTCAACACATCCATTGCATCGCACAATGAAGGAATGCCTTGAAGTGGTAATCACAAAGTGTCAGAGATTAAAGGTAGTGCAAACAGAGGCACCTAGGTTATTGTTGGTTTGAGTTTGCTCGAAGGAACTAACATACACAAAGAAACTTGAAAATATGTCAACATGGCTCATATGGAAAGAGCTCTATGGTTGTTTCTATTAGCAATGGAAGAACCCAAATTGTTCTTTAGGGACTAACATGGTAGTTCAAGCACAAAAATAATGGCTTAGATGTGTTCTTAGGGGTATGGTAAAGTAATATTCTTGGATGTACTCATAGATAGATCGGTAGTTAACACATTTCAATCAAGATCACTTAGGCCAAAAACAAAATCTTTCTTTTGGACCTAAGGTTGCACGGCAAGTGTTCAACAAAATATTTGAACAAAAAGTATTTGACAAAAAAATTAGTAACAATGGAAATGATAGGGGACCTTAATTTGAGAGGGCTTTGAAATCAAAGCAAGCTTTCAAATTATTGTCAAGTCTATCATAGGGAAAACCTTAATATTTTGGGTGAACTTTCTTGATTTTATCGTAAATAAAAAGCAAAAAGTAGAGCTCATGCATATGATCCTTGTGGACCAATAATAACTTTGTTTGCAGGAAACCAACTTGATGGCCATTATCTATTGGCTAACATATGCAAAGACATTATTCTAATTTTGGTGTTGTGCCTAGAAAAAGGAGTGATGGGAAAACATGTGTTTTCATCCTCAGAGACTATTTCTTTCAAGGATAAGGTCTCAAATAAACCACTCCACTTCAACAATTATAATTTGTAATCAAGTTTACAATATTTAAAATTACCAAAGAGTTATTAATCATAAGTGTCATTAATTAATGGGTCAAGAAAAAACCACAAAACGTGTTGCAAATAAATGCCTCTATTAGCATGCACTTTAAATGTGCATGTTTCCTTATGAGCCCAAGCTATAAAGGTCACAATGGTAGAGTTATATGAGCAAGAGGTCACAAACCTTCTCTCTTTCTGTGAATCACATGCATTGAAGTCTGATTCACAACACCTATATTAGAACTGTACAAGTGGATATATTCAAACTAGAAAAAAATTTACTATGAAGTGTATCTATACTCCAAAGGTTTCTTTATTATTCAATTTTATTATCTGGATTATTGTCCCAAATATTTTAAAGAGGGTCCTCTAGTGAAGAGCAGATCCTTTTGTTATCCCACGACTCCCACACTTCAACCCAACCATTATGTTTGTCACCAAAATGGCAATTTGGTTTTATGTCCTCATTTTCCAATACTAGTTTAGAATTTATGAGTGTTTGTATATATCGTCAATACCTAGGGAACAAATTAAAAACAAATCTTGAAAATATTAAGTTTGGTTTTTCACATATGCTTAACCCAATCACTTCTATAAAAACCCAACTATGATTGACGAAACAAACTAAAATCATGACTAGTTTCACATACTAGACATCTACCTTATTATCATTAACATGGGCAACCTAGATGCAACCTCAAAAGGACTGCTTAGCAAGGTTAAGAGGCCCAATATCCAGTGTATCCAAAAAAAAAAGTTCATGCAATTGGAGCAACACTGCACAAAAGCATGAGGGCCTTCTTTGCCACTTATTCCTAAGCTATTATATTTGTTTTGTATTATCATATTTTGAAACATGATTTTGGATTTGACTCTTAAAAATGGACAAATTGAACTTTGTCCATCTTAGTTCACAACTTCGTGCCATGCTCCTTGGAAATTTTGATGTATGTTAATATGATCCTGTGATATTGTTGAATATGTTATTTTCAAGTCTAGAAAATCTAATCAAGCACAGTTTCCAAATGAGTGAGAATTGGTTCTACCTATAGTTATAGTCATTAATGTTTAGCTCTATCCTTACTCCACATAGTACAAATATTTGGGGATTTTAACTTTGATAGGCAATGGTATCTCTAACTACCATTTGATCATCCAACCTCCCATTTGCAATCTTGAATCCACTTAATGGTCAATGCTCTAATCCATAATCTCAAAAGACATGGTAACAATCCTAACAATATGTCGAGTCTTCATGATTTCAATTTACAAGCAAGTCATGACAACTTTGCATTATACAATGAAAATTATTCAAGTCTTCACAATCTACAGCAACAACTTCCCCACCTAGCACTCAAACCTTCAAGTTCTAATCTCAATTCTCCTCCATCCATAGACTACTCAATAGTCATTGCTAGGAAAATAATCTTGAAAGAACAAAAATTGGTATAAAAGAACGTGAGATTTGTGATTTTATTAAATGTTAGAATTTTTAATTTTCATGTATAATCTAAACAAAGTAAAAAATAATTATTTTTCTATATAGTCCATACAATCCAATCAAAAACTCAGCTCAAGGCTACTCTAAAGTAAAGCCTTCCTCCTACAATGAAACCAAACTTACATCCAGACATTCCTTTCCCATGATAATACTCAATGTTATTGTGTACTATGGTACTTCTAAAAAAATATTATAGATGTTTTTAAATACTCCTTCCGTTTCTTGACCATCCTGCCATTCCATTTATGGTAACATGATTTGGGCACAAACATGGTTAATAAAAAAATGACTTTTGAACCAACAATTGCATGCAAATAAATTGAAATTTTGCACAACAAATTGAAAACAGTAAATCAAACAGACTTTGTGACCAACAATAGAAGGTAGCAACAACCTTCAAATTTGACCAACCCCTTCAGTTATAAACTGTGCTACCACATATAGATTAGATGACATGATTCGGACTACCAATTCTCATCAACCACCCATTCTGTTTTACTGAACAGCGTATCAATAAGCCGAAGAGATAGCTCTAGTGGGGGGAACCTATGCCTTGTAACTCTACAGAGCCATGTCTGACTCAAAAAACCTCCGAACTTTGCTCATTCCACCATTGGGGAGTTAGCATCAACACTAATACATGGGACCTAGGTTTCTAAACTAGTTCCTAGGACCACTTTAGCATTGAGGTTAGCACTTTTACATGGGACCTTGGTTTATGCCGTAACTTCTTGGACTACTTTAGTGTTGCGGTCAACCATTGAACATGGGACCTTAGTTTCCCATACTACTGAAATAGGGCGTTTACCTTTGTATTCCCTTTTCTTCTCACCGACAGCTAATGGGTATCGAGTTGACCGTTACCTTGAAAATGACAAGCAAGGGTGAGTTGACCGAACGAACCACCAAAACCTCCTCTTCCTCCCTAGTATTGGATGTTGCTTCTCAAAAGTTAGCGGTAGCATCGAACTAACAGAATTGGGGATAGGGAGAGGGGAACAAGAGGTGAGGGTAAACCAGTAAGGGGGATAACTTAAATGCACTCTGAAAGTGGATATGGGTCTAAGATTTTCTAGTAAGAACTTGCACTCGCTTTACCTTTATTTAGAATTCAAGATATTTAGAGTGAAAGAAATGCACTCGCTTAAATACATAATGCTTTGTTTGGAGGCTTTTGAATTATAATTGTGATATTAATGAAATGATTAAAGAAATTTCCCTGTTGACTTCAAATAAATTGAATCTTAATAGGGCATTTAAAAGCACACTAGACCAAAGGGAGAAAGAATAGGATTCTTTCAATATTTTCCATGTCCAGCTGCAGATGGTCTCTTATAACATAATGGCTGAGGTAAGAATAAAGTCTGGACTAAGGCCAACCAAGGTTGAGCTCCTATAATTTCATAAGAGAGGAAGCACCTAGATAGCCTGATAATACAAGAAAAGAGGTACCCAAAGCTACTAAAGTTCCTAGAAGATAAGCAGTTCCTAAAGCTATTGATTTCAAGCAGCCAACAATTCCAATCAAAGGAGAACTCAAATCAGCTGAGTGGCACAAAGTACCACAACAAGCAAGTGCCATTCTTACAAAGCCTCCCTACGCAGTAAAGGCTACTGATGCTGGAAAACCCAGCACCGCTATTATTACAGTACAACCAAGGAGAAAATAGTAGTGGAAACAGGGTTCATTACAAGTGTCAACCATATGAGCTCTACTCTTTTATTCTCTTTATAGGAGACCATCATCCTTCACCATGAGCTAAGAGACTTTCCACCATGGATATGTTCTCAGTTCCTCCTACAAGGAAATAGCAGCCGTTGAGGTCACGTCTCGAAGATAGGAAATGGGACATTCTTCGGTAAAAAAACCTCACTTTCTAAGTTCAGCTAGGAGGTTCAACCTTGAAACTCCGTCAAACACTATGAAATTGTAGTCATGGCTCGCCCCTTCAAATATGTTTAAGTGCAGCGGAGGGAAATAGACTTTCAGCACTTGGGCTATTAGGTGCATAAATAAGGATTTCCGATATCTTTCTTCCCCACATATAATGAATTGGAAATTGCCACGTAAGCGGGGGTGATTGCAAGGGTAACTGTTAAGTAATGGGCTCGTTGTAGGGGAAATGGTTTGGAAAATGTACAAAAAAACCCTACTTAGATAGTTTTTAAATCTAAGCAACAAATAATGAATGTCAACAAAAATTGAAAATAAACTTAGACTCAAAATGACCAAGCCTTTCATTGGAGAGAGCCCACAGATAGAACCCCCACGAAAGGAGAAAGGGAGACAGACATGTTACAGGTAAGGTAGGAAGGAAAGGAAGGAATTAGCCAAAAGCCTTTTGCTGCAAGTTGGTTCAAAATGGAAAAAGATCGATCGACAGATATCTTAATAGGAATTTATATATAAATACCATGATGATAACATGATTTAAGTGTGAAAAGAGGGTGCGATTTCGCACACTTCTACCATTTGTGTCTTCCAGTCATGAATTCGCTATATTATATATGTCATTACGTCATTGAAATTAGGGGAATCACAAGCCCTTCAATTTTCTAAAGACAAGCAAGGCAAGACTTGAAGAGATGCCCCTCCTTATGAAAGTAGATGCATGTGAGTGTTTTCTTTTTATAGAATTTTTAGTGTTCTCCTTGCCCTGCTTAGGCTCAAATTTAGGAGGGTCCGAGAAAGCTAGGGCTTGAGGGTAACTGAGGGCTTGAGGTGAACGTCCGTAGTTGTTGGTGGGATGGTTCGCGTAGGTCCGTCTTGGTGGGATGGTAAAGAGATCATATATAAGGAGGTCTCGAGAGAAGATCTCGAGGATAGAGACAAGCTAGAGATAGATCCAGTTCTCAATCATTCATCTTACTCACAAATATGAGGTTCCTTGCTAGACCTGGGATATGCAACATGCCTTGTCCCACTCCTTCCATTATGCCACCTCAATCGAACATTACATCGACTGACAATCTTGGTAGTCAAGTCATCTCCCATAAATACTGGTTATGGGTGTGGCTCCTCCACCTTGCACTCCTTTTCTAGAAGGAGTCATCAGAAAGCGAATGCACCTAACTTATGGAACCTTGGGGACACCCCTTCTAGGATCTCGTATTATATTCATTATGCCTAGTATTGAACGAAGTTGGGATTGACCATATCAATTAGATCTGTAATTCAAATCAAATCGAACTTCAACTTTGTCATGCTATTGTTCAAGCCATCAGAAATCCATAGAAAGTTATAAGCTCTACTCTTACTAATGAGCTACACTACAATCAATCCCCTCGCTGCTAACAATGAAGTAGAGCAGTTAGTTATATATGTCATTCTTCTCGTATTAGTGGAAATACGTGAAAGCCTTTTATGTTGGGATCTATACATATTATACTTACCCCCTTTTCAAGGTCAAAGAGGTGGAAATTCTGTGAATGAATAGTAAATGTAAGAAATAAATAAATAAACGTAGTAATTGCAGATAAAAGGTATAAAATAAGTCAAAACCTCTTCCCCGGTGGTCGGCCTGGTAACCTGACCTTTCGATATGGGCATCTATACGGACGGATCCATTTCATAAACCATGCTTTAGGAGTGGGAAAGCAAGTTCATAGCCCCGCCAACAGAGAGGACAACGCAGCGCACTCTTTGTCATTGAGGGTGCGTTGAGATTGAATCCAAGCATACAAAGGAGGGCGTAAAAATCACAATGTCATCGAAGCATGTCAATACCCGTCTGGATAGAAGGGCGTGAAAAAACAGATCCATGGTGGGAAGGCAAATCTTACACTCCATGCCAGAAGCGCATCAAGATCGAAGGCAGGCATAGGCATTTGATCGAGATTCAGAAGCAATTGATCGAGTTGACTCAGATTCAATTCCAGCAAACAAGATCATTCCATAACAAGGAGGCGCGCGGGATCCTTCCACAAAAGTAGCAGCTATTATTATCTTGGGCTTCCATCTATGTGCATCACCGTTCGAAGCGTCTGTCCAGCATCCATCCAAAAGAGTTTTAGGTCGTGTTTTCGATCACAAAATTTATCGCCGATGGAGTGAGAAGTAGGTCCCACCAAAAACGATCATATATCCAATTTTATTCCCCGTCTCCTAGTTGAAAACCATAATAATTTATCTATCCATGGCATTTCAACAAAAACTTCTAACTAGACTATAGAAGCAACACCCGACATATTCACAAAAACAGACACTTTAAACTCCCAGAGCTTGATAGTAAATTGTATCAGCCTTTCATTCAGGTACCCATTCACCCATTCATCAATTAATGAGAAATCCTAAACCCCAGCAATTCAGAATCCAAAGACACAACTAGATACCGATTCATCAATTCATGAAAAATCGAAAATCCCACCCCTTCTGTCACCGATACTCATGCCCAATCTCGTCTCAGACACATAACAGCAGCACCATAGTCTCTGCAAACAGCCCAAATCAACTCAATTTTTCGCTTTTATACTGCAAAATCCAATGACATCGTCGGTGACTTCAACTCCTACAGACCTGAAGGACTTCGATTCTGAAATCAACAGTGTCATTTACCGCCTTGCCCACATCATCAGAGAGATAGATTTGTCATTTCTTCATTCAACCGCAGTATTCACGGAGATAGACCTATTATTTCATCATATTCACCCACGGTATTAACGAAAGGGCATGATGTTAGTATTCATAGTTCTTCTCCTCCCTATACATTGACAGCACCCACGACATTGCATTGGATACAGAAAGGAAGATCCAATTTTAGCAACTCAAAGGCATTGAGTGCATAATGATACAGAGAATCACAATATCATCCTCCCATCACTGGGCTTGCAAGCATCAGATTAATTTATTACTGGGATTTATCAGTCATCTCATTGGTTCCGCAATTATCTTTTTCTATGCCATGGTGGTGAGATGAAGTTGTTTGAAAAATATTTATAATTACCTTGAAATATATGAATATTCTGCAACTAAAGACAACTCTAATGAATATGCATCGGCTATGGAGGAGAATTAGGAGTATGTAAGAATTGAGGACAAAGGTCATGAGGCTTCTGTTGATGGGTAACCCCTCACTAAACGACTATGAAAATGATGAAGATTATGAGGATGATGAAGATTATGAATTTTTTTTTATAGAGGAGCTTCGTTTAGAAATAAAAAGATTCGGGGTTGGAAATCTGTCTATTATATCTGAAGAAATCGAGTCCGATCTAGTCGAGTCCAGTGTTTGGGAGAGCGAGAGTGGAGCTTCAATGGCAGATTCTCCATCATCATTCCGAAAAGCAGAGCCAGAAGAGGATTATATTGAAGATTTCAACAAGAAATACTGAGAGAGGATGTGCTGCTTGGATAAGATTAACAGTCAGTAAACCTATGCATTAGGAGTTTTTCAGAGCCATGAAACCCGAAAGCCTAAAGGGGTGACTTCCAGGTTGAAGAGATATATTCTAAACAAGCCTGCGGTCACACATGCTTCTCACGAATCCTTGAAGAGAGTGCAACAGGACCTGGAGACTATCTATGTCGGCCAGACTTTCTTGTCTTGGGAGGCTCTGCATTAGCAATACAGAAAGTTCCGGGTGGCGGCATTGTATGGATCAGAGCAGGATTTGTTTTATGACCACTGGCAGATCAGTTTCAGTAGTTTCAAGTTTTGTTGCAGAGGTTCTTAGAGAATGATCAGTTTGAAGGTCCCGGGATTGGATTTGGTCAAAGGTTCCATGGAGGAAGCAGGGATAGAGGCAAATACAATACCAGCAGCTCAGCTGGTTAGTATCATGGAGGAATCCGTAATGATATTCTAGGTTTTTCTTAGGTCTGACAAGCACAAAAGTAGTTTGGTGTAGCACCAAATGCTGAATTTTTTGTGCATAAATCAAGAGGTAGAGGATCCCAACGCCTCTACTCTCCTGCATTTCATGAGGAGAAGTGTGCATTATAAGGAGTTGAAGGTGCAAGAGCTTGAAAGTAGAGGGGGATGCTTGATAAAGAGGCTCGATACTGTGGCCAGAGGGAAAGGGATAGAGATCTTGATGGCCCTTTTGGACATCAAATTAGTATCCCGGGTATTGAGGATGTCCAAGATCATTACAGATCATTTGCAATGGTGCCAAAAGAGATTCGGTAAGCTCAGTATTCGCAAGGGTAAGGTCCATATACCACACGGTGCTGTATTATTTCCGTATTGATCATACATTTTAGGCTTCCTGTGGAATTGTAAACTAAATACAGGAGTTAAAAAATGCTAACAACAAATATTTATCGGATGGGTAGTTGGGATTTAGGGGTTTCACAGCATTATGAAAACGACATATGTGTTTTTTGTTTTCTAATTTATTGCTTTGGGAGCATGATGCTCCCTGGAAGAAGCCATTAGAGCTCAGATTCATGTGACCCAGCTCCCTCCAATGATTTTATCATCAGAGGTTTTTGGGAAAGAAAGAAAGAAAGAAAAAAAATTCCAATGTTGAGCATCTATAAAGGAGAGACATACACTTAGATTTAGTTGCAAAACAGGAAATGTTGATCTCATCTGGAAAATTAAATTCTTCATGGCAACAACACTGGTTTGAAAGCTTTGAAAAATGGATACAAAACATACCTGTGTGACACTTGTGTGGTGTGACTGTGCGAAAGCTTGAACAGTTTAGAAAGCCTAATATCCAGCGAAAACTGGTCGCATTTCCCGTATGCAAGTGCATCAAGCAAAATTTTCTTGTTATCAACAGGAACATTGAGGAGAACTCTCTCACTTTCTTTTGCACTCGGAATCTGAACCAGGGCTGCTTTCCATAAGTGGAGATATTTACCATCTCCAGGATCACAGCTGTGAACCTCCCCAGGTTTTACTTCCACACCCTAAAACTCTATTTGATATGTAGAATTCGTTGCAGCAGGTGATCTTGCATTGCAAGCTGGATGAAGCAAACCACACAATGTAAAACACTAAACCCTTTTTTTGATACTACCTGTTTGAGAATTTCACCACCCGCGCAACCCATCGTTTAAAAATTTCACGATGAAAAATCACTCCCGCGCAACGTTTTGTTTTGTTTGATACTGATAGTTATTTGAGAATTTCAATTTGAAAAATGACTCCCGCCCAATCTCACCCCTATTGAAAAAACACAGATTTCCCTCAGCGGCAGAGTTGGAATTTTACGGGCAAAATGCCCGTCAGAGGGTCTTTTGCCAGTTTTTTAAGTTTAAAACTTTTTCATACCCGTTTACGGTGATGTGCTGTGAAGTTCACTAAACGTATTTTTGTTGGGTTGTTATTTTCTAAAAACGTTATTAATTCTCTAATATTTTATGTAAAGTTGTGTTCGGGTTGGGGAAGGTAACATGTGGAAACTATTCTACCTAGCCCGTAATGTATTTCTTTACCTTTTGTATATTACACGCTTATATATATATATATATGTGCATAGAAATTATAAGTTGTTATTTTTTTATGTATGTAAATTATATAAATTTAAGATTTAATTGTTAAAAACATTTTATAAATTTAAAAAATAAAATTGATAATTATTTTAAAATAGTTATTTTATTTATTTATTGAAAAATAGAAGTAAGAAATTTTTTTTTTCAAATTTTTTAATTTTATAAAATTAGAAACCTTACTTTATTTATCATATATTTTTTTAATATCTAAATTTATTTCTATGAAAGTAAATTAATAGTGTAAAAAACCATGCATATGTGAATTAGCATTAAGAGTGTGAAAAACCATGCATATGTAATTAGCATTAAGAGTAATGCACTTGATAATTAATTGTATTTTAGAATTGTATTTTTTTTTTGGAAACTCAAAAACATTTTTTTTGTTATTTTTGTAACTAGTATGCAAAGACTAGCATTCTCTATTTTTTTGAGTGGGCCTAATGGTTAACAGCATGTATTTTCTCCTAAGAGAGCATAGAGTATATATGTCTTCCTAGACTTAGTAGACTTAGCAGTCAAATGGTTGCTAGGAGGTGGGTCCCTTGTCCCACATACAAGGGGGTCTCATACACCAATTTGGTGTTTGTAGTGACCTTAAAATTGGATAATAATAATATATACAGCCCATTGGAAACTAATGCTATGCACTTATTGTGGTGGTAGGTTGCTCCTTCTATTAGATTTTATGGCTTAGAGGTGTTCTCTTTGTTCTCTCTGTAAGTTCTAGATCACCATTTGATATTGGGTGATATTAGGTGATTAACCCATCAAGTGTAGACCAATTATTTTACCTGGGGTTTAGTCTCAACCACGTCACAGGTTGAAACCTTATGGTGAGGGGTTGAGGATGGAAGCCACTTTTGGATAATTAAATTCTCAAAGGGTGTCCAGACCTTCCAAATCCTCACATGATCCTGCCGCCCAATGATAAGCATCCCATTGTAGGTGGGTTGGTCTTCTGGGATCCAATAAATGGGCGGATCTATATTCTTCCATCTAATAAATAGTTTAGCTCAAGCCCAAGCTAAACGTAACTACCAAAACAAAAAGATTGATAGTTGAATCATATGGATTCAAGTGTAATAGTAATTGAAGAAATTTCATATTGGTTGTCAATAAAAGCTAGGATACTTGCAATATATGAGCACTTGGTGGTCCTAACACCTACTCCTCGGGGGAATTAAATTGCATATTTAAACCATCATAAAATCATATCAAAGTTATTGTAAGGAAACATGTTTGTTATCATTAGTTGTACTTTTATTGATTAGTAATTTAAATTTATCGTGAAGACTAAACTTGTTGGTTTGAGTGGGGTTTAGATCACACCATGTTTTTGTTCAAATTTTATGGTAAGAGTTGAGGATGGAAACCATTTTTGGGGGAATTAAATTATCTCAAGGGCATTCAAGTTCAATGGACCTTCACACAATCCTAGTTGCACCAAGAGGAGCTCTCTAACTCAATATGGAAGAGACATTGTAATGTTATGTTATATAAATATTTTAACATAGTTAAATTACATAAATAATAATAATAATAGAATAAATTATTTGGACTCAGTTAGATTAAATAAAAATAATAAAAATAAAGCAATGATAATAACTACAATTATTAATAATTAAAGCAAACTAGATCTATTTGAAATATGGATCTATCAAGCTCCCAAAAGGATCAAATATTATCCTATCATGTTAACTAAGTACTTCCATCCAATAAACTAAGTGATCCCTACCTATGTTCAACAACAAAAAAAAATTATGTTTTCTTTCTCTGAATTACCCTCTGATATGCCAAAATACTAAATGATAATACAATAATGTGTTATCTCTTATGACATGCTTAGGTAATGTATATCCAATTATCCAGTCTTTTGTGAAGACAATATTTGTAGTTTATTTCCAAAGACATCAACATCATTTGATCACTAACATATCATTATATAATGTAAAGATTATTTGCATCTACTCTACTTTATGGCACATTTAGTTTGAAATTAGCCAGTATCATTCTTCACCTAAGCCAACCTACAACAAATGTTAAAAATAGTTAAAAACAAGTGTTAGTTTCTTAAAATTCATATGTCAAATTTGGAAGGAGTAGGATAGATATCCTTCTTTAGGTTAAATATATTCAAATTTATGCACAAATGGGGTTGTAAGACCTTATGTTTTGATCTTGAGAAAATGAAGTTCTCTCCTATTCACTCGCATAGTTTAGGTTGTTATAAGCAAAGTAGGTGATTTTCCTTAAGATGGAAACATTTCATTTTAAGAAGTGAGATAATGTGGTTTCAATAAAGCATTAAAAGAGGGAATGAGCATGCACATTCAGGATGTTATTGTTATTTTTTGATTCAGGCATGAGTGCACGTCTAAGAATACTCTAATAAGGGTTGAAGAGTTTGTATAGTTAGAGATGTTGGAGGGTTGTAGTCTCAATTAGAGGTTTAGACAAGTAATTTAAGCACCATGATAAGTTATGTGAAGTAAATTTAATACATTTGATAAGTTGCATGAAGGAAACTTGGTAGTGGTACTAATTAGTGAAGATTCGTTTATCAAAGTTCATAACCTATCCTTGGCACTACCACTTTGCAAGACAACGAAGAAATGTGAAATAGATGTGTAACCCACTAAATAAGTTGGCAAGGTTGTTACAACATATATAGGTGGTTTTTATAAAGGTTGTTATATAAACCTTTATTTATAACCATTAATAAAGTTCTATATATTATTAAATAAATAAATAAATAAAATTCATACCTAAACAATTAACAAAAGTTCATAATACCATTAAAAATTAACCAAGGTTCATATCAAACAATTAATAAAATTTAATACTCCATTAACAAATTAATTAAGGTTCATAACTAAATTAACAAAGGCTCATACAATACTCCCCGATGGGGGTGAGCTCTGAGCAACACGTGGAAGGCATCTCGCATGAGTAAATATAAGTGGAGCGAGGTTGAGGGACGGTACTCCTGGTCTGTTCACCATAACACATGCAGCGGGAGAGTTACTGGCCTCACATTGGCAGTTCGTGTGAAAAATAACTAGCATTGGAGTTCAGATATGGCGAAATGATAAGGCGACGGAAGATGAGGGAGCCCGACATTAGACTCCTCACTCTGGTTTGGTGTTGGTCCTTATGGTTTCCTCCAAAGAGGAAGCATAAATGTCGCATGAATTTTTACAAACGGAGTGGCTTGTATGTGCTTGTCATGGGCATTTGCTGGTGCGATGTGTTCAATCAGTCCCTATTGCTCAGTTTATTAGCCATTGTCTTCATCTGGGTTGAGGATAGGAAGTTGAAGGGAAGTGAGCACACTCGTTTCCATTTTTCTTGGCTTTCGGTGAGCCTGTTTTTTTGTGCTAAGAGAGGAAGCTAGAATCTACAATCTGGGAAACCTCGAGGGTGGTGGCGGAAAAATAGTTTATTTTCCAAACTTCATGCCCTCCGATGTGGGTGCGACGGTGTTTGGTGGATTGGTGTGTGGTCTCTATGTGGAGAATTTGGAGGCTGGTCACTACCCTGGGGTAAGTTACGCTTAGGCATCGACTACCTTGTCATCATTTGTTTTTCATGTGTTGGTTTGGTGGGTGATGGTATTTGGTTTTCCTGGTGGTGGAAGTATTTATTTGGTAGTGGGAGGTTTCTCTGTGCTTCCCTGCGATGGTGGGTGACGACATTTGGCTCCTTTTTTTGTGGTGTTTGTTTTCTACAGTGGGGGTTCTAGTATCTAGACTCTACACATAGCGGAGTTTCTCGACTTTGGCGAATTATGAAGCCCTCCGTGTGGTGTGGGTGTTCTCACTCCCTTGTCGTCCATGGCCCTGTGGGGGTGGCAGACTCAGAAATAATCATGGCAACTCCACGTCGGGGTGGAAAGACTACGGGGCGTGCGCGACTCGCTAGTGTGGGTGTGCATGGGAGTCATGGAGGAGTTAAGCGGGGGGACAATCGAGTTGGGGGTTTGAGGGTTCAAAAGCAGAGTCGTCAAGACAGAGTAGATCGTGGTGGCAAGGGGAATCGTGGGTTTGATTGATCTAAGGTAAATGAGGGGCAGGTTATCCAACATTGTTGCCTAGAGAATTGTCATGCACTTATCAACGCCCTGATGGAAAGAGTGGACATTGTTGAAGATTGCAACAAGAAACAGTGAAATTGGCATCCGGAAACATCATTCCTTGATCCTAGTGAAAAATAAGCACTTACACTAAGTGGGGCCCACACAAGCTATTTTTAAGTGTATGTCTATTTTTAGAATGGATGAGAAAATTCTATTTATAGTGGAATACTGATTCTAGATGATTGAGAAAATTTTGTCTTTGGATGAATTTCTATTTTTAGAAGATGGGCGAAGTCTATTTATAAATCGCTAATCTAAAAATAAAATGCATGTCGATTATTATTAGCCCTTAATAATAATCAGACAATAAATAGTAACTTATTCTCTTAGAGCACTTTATTTCAGTGAAAAAATGTGGCACATCAGTGGGCTGAAGGAATTACGCAATTCCTAAGGTGGTTGGTGACTCATGCATGGAGGACTTCATTATAAATGATAGTGGCAAGTTGTAACAGAGTTGGAAGGGTAGTTATGTGAGTTGTTATTTAGTTTAACTCGATTCAGTGAGTTAAACTCAGTTGTGCTAGTTGTAACTGAACATACACTAGTGAAAGATGAGTGAATTAATTATTTAATTAATTCACGAGTAGTGTCTTACTTGCAATTGAAAAAATACAACAGTTAACTACTTGCATGTAAGATCCAGTGGAGACCCAGTGGAGAGATAGGTGAAAGGGCCTGGTTGACTATCATTTGTGACTATATTGATTCATTCAATGCATCCACACACACATTGGAGATGATTATTAGGATTGCGCAGTCAAGGCTGGACATATTGAGAAATCATTCAGAGGTTCTTGACCATCAAGGATTGCGCAGTGGAGGCAGGCTGTCAGGAGGCAGTAAATTGGTGCATGTGTGAACCAATTTTTGTATGAAAGTGTGAGACGATTGTATATTGTACTAAGAGATCTTAGAGCTAGAGCTTTGTATGAGATTGTTTTATGATCCATGATATACATAATAAATGATAGTTGGGGTTTTTGACTTTAATCTTTCTTGATAAAACATCTTGTTATGTGTGATTGATTTTTCTTCATGTGTTTGCAATTGGCGATTTAATTTCCGCAAAGAATTAAGTAGAAGGATTATGTATTTAACATAAGGATTAAATTGTTATATCAGGAGAATCTGGTAATATACATGCATATTGTATAATTTCTACATGGTATTAGAGCAGTGTTAATCACTGAAGATTGCAATATCAAAGCGGTGCTGAGTTTTGTGCTGGTGGAAACAATTCGAAATTGTTGCAAGAATTTCTTGGTGCGAGAGTTGAGTATACAATTGAAATGGATTTCAATGGGTTGCAGTTGGAGTATGCACTCGAGGGAAGCTCGAACTACATAACCTGGAAGGACAGGATGGAGGCGGTGCTTGAAGATAATGGTCTGAAGGATTTCATCGATAGCGATGTTCCTAAGCCTACTTCGACGGATGCTGCATTACTTGACGCATGGAAAAATAAAGTAGCAAGGGAGAGAAGGATTCTGTTGGAAGGTCTGAGAGACCATATTGTCTCAAGAATTCATGGGAAAGCCACTTTATTTGCAATTTGGAAGGCTTTGACAGATCTTTTCCAAAGCAGCAACGACCATAGGAAATTGACGCTGAAGGATAAACTCAGAAAAATCAAGATGGAGAAGAACAACACTATTCCGGTATACTAATTAACAAAGTTTGTCCAATGTGGGGATGAGCTTCGGAGTGTAGGAATAAGTGTTGTTGATGATGATTTGGTGAGCTTTCCTCTCTTGGGACTTCCTAAGAGTTGGCACAGTTATCAGGACTCTGTCAACGGACGGGAAAAAATTCCAGATTGGGAACGACTGTGGTCAGATCTACTGGAGGAGGAGTTCAGGCGGAACACCAGAGATGGATCTTCATCAATGCATGATGATGAAGAGGATTGTGCTTTGGTTTCCAAGGAGAATAAGAAGAAGGGGAAGAAAATCCATTCTAAATCTGAGGCCAGTGAAGATGGGAAGGAGCACAACATGTCCAAAGTGAAGTGTTTTCACTATCACGGGTATGGACATATTGCCACAAATTTTCCACATAAGAAGAAGAACAAGATGGTTTTTGGAGCAGCAGCTGGTGAGGCTCTTGCCTTGCAATTTGAGCTTGACTTCTCATTGATCGCATGCATGGTCTCTAGTGCATTTGGATCGGGGTGGTACTTTGATAGTGGTGCTTCCTTTCACATGACGGGAGATGAGAAAATTTTCAGTGACTTGGAGGAGAAAGATCTCCAGATGCATATTGAGTTGGGTGAAAATGGACAATACAGTAAGGCCGACATTGGTACCATTACCTTTCAAAGGGCATCAGGTAAACTCTTTCATTTAAAATATGTTGTGCATGTTACAAGTTTAAAAAAGAATTTAATCTCAGTCACAATGTTAGAGGATAGAGGCTACGATGTTGTCTTTAGTGAAGGAAATTTTTTCCTGCGACACAAAGCAACAGGGCAAGCCAAGAAGGTTGGGATTCGAGTTAAGAATCTCTATAGACTTGAAGTAGATGGGATTTCTACGGAGCTTCCTACTATTGGGAAGTGCGATAAAGACATGCAATTGACGCTTGAGAGGGAGTAGGATTTGCATGCAGGTAAGAGTGAACCTCAGGATGTGGAGCAGCTACAAGATGAGGATCATGGAGTGGGATCAACCACTCATGTAGATAAATTCAATGCCAGATGGGCAGAGGGAGTGCATGCAGCTATACCACCAGGTGAGAGGTGGGGCGACATGCATGGATAATCCTAAGAAGAAATTTCTGGGTAGGATTCATGGAGATGGTGTGGATCTCATGAATTGAACCTAGCTACGAGGAGCCCACAAAGCAGTAGTAGTAGGATTAGTTGGATTGATGCAGTCATATCAAAGTGACCGTGTCGGATACTAGAGCACAGATCAGAGTTGGCAGCAAGTGCAGAGTGCATGGGTGCAGAGTTCAACAACGTAGTGGTTCCTGAAGACATGTGCAGTAGCTAAGCAGAAGTCAAAAGACTTTGATGACAGATGCATCATACTGATTCAGTTGTTTGGAGGCTGTTCAGTTTCGGAAGTGTTGCGTGCAAAGGTTGCAGGGCGAATGCTTGGAGTTGCATGTCACATGCAAAGACATTCCTTTATTTTTGAGAGGGAGTGTTGAAGATTGCAACAAGAAACAGTGAAATTGGCATCCGGAAACATCATTCCTTGATCCTAGTGAAAAACAAGAACCTTCACTAGGTGGGGCCCACACAGGCAATTTTTATGTGTATGTCTATTTTTAGAGTGGATGAGCATATTCTATTTATAGTGGAATGTTGATTCTAGATGATTGAGAAAATTCTATCTTTGGATGAATTTCTATTTTTAGAAGATGGGCGAAGTCTATTTATAGATCGCTAATCTAAAAATAGAATGCATGTCGATTATTATTAACCCTTAATAATAATCAGACAATAAATAGTAACTTATTCTCATGGAGCACTTTATTTCAGTGAAAAGATGTGGGACATCAGTGGGCTGAAGGAATTACGCAATTCCTAAGGTGGTTGGTGACTCATGCATGGAGGACTTCGTTATAACTGATAGTGGCAAGTTGTAATAGAGTTGGAAGAGTAGTTATGTGAATTGTTATTTAGTTTAACTCAGTTCATTGAGTTAAAATGAGTTGTGCTAGTTGTAACTGAACATACACTAGTGAAAGATGAGTGAATTAATTCACAATTAGTGTCTTACTTGCAACTGAACAAATACAGCAGTTAACTACTTGCATGTCAGATCCAGTGGAGACCCAGTGGAGAGATAGGTGAAAGGGCATGGTTGACTATCAGTTGTGACTATATTGATGCATTAAATGTAGCCACACACACATTGGAGATGCTTATGAGGATTCCGCAGTCAAGGCTGGCCATATCGAGAAATCATTCAGAGGTTCTTGACCATTAGGGATTGCGTAGTGGAGGCAGGCTATCAGGAAGCAGTAAATTGGTGCATGTGTGAACCAATTTTTGTATGACAATGTGAGACGATTGTATATTGTACTGAGAGCTCTTGGAGTTAGAGCTTTGCATGAGATTGTTTCATGATCCATGATATACATAAAATATGATAGTTCGGGTTTTTAGCTTTAAGCTTTCCCGGTAAAACATTTTGTTATGTGTGATTGATTTTTCTTCATGTGTTTGCAATTGACGATTTAATTTCCGCAAAGAATTAAGTAGAAAGATTTATATGTATTTAACATAAGGATTAAATTGTTAGATTAGGAGAGTCTAGTAATATACATGCATATTGTATAATTTCTACAGATACAATTGAGAGAGTTTGTCGTGAGGAGCATGCAGATCAGCATATGGAAACATTGGACTGAATGCACTATTTCTAATGTGAAGTCCGGGAGAGACTGGTAGTGGTTTGGTGAGGCCAAAATAAACACATTGAGAAAGTAGAAAAGCTAGAGACTTGGTTGATGCACTTTGAAGGGCACGGTCAGTGTGACTTTTATCCTCCACCACATCTAGGAACAACCCTGGACAACCCTGCATCCATCACGTTGGACATCTAGTATGCTATTTGGTTTTCTTTATGTTTTATATGTGTTTTGGCGCCTCTGGCCCAACCGTTTATGGACAATGTCCCTAGTCTCTCTTTTGTATTTTTTTGCATCTCATGCAATTTTTTTGTCAACAAACCTAGTCGGGGTGAGAACACCTATTTTCTAAGTGGCTATATGTACTCCTTTTTTCCTACATGAATATAACATTGACTTAAAAAAAAACAAAGGTTCATACATCATTAAAAAATTAATTAAGGATCATACTTAAATTAATAAATTTTCATACCTATTTACTAAATAGGCCTATAAATATATATTTTAGGTTTATCTATTTAGTATTTATCAAATGTAAATATGACGATTTTCTACTACATTTAAATGAACTCACATGTTTAACATAAGAAATGCTATATTTATCCATTTATTAAATGTAAATATGAAGATTTAACCTTAGATTTAAAACAAGTCACACGTTTAACACAAGAAATGTTATATTTATGTATTTATTAAATGTAAATATGAAGATTTAACCTTAGATTTAAAATGACTCACACTTTTAACATAAATCAATGAAGTTTAAAAATTAAACTTGATGGCCAAATATTAAATATAAATATAAATATTAATTTGACTATCTAAATATTACCTTAATTGCTAAAATTATAATGAAGGCATTAGTGTAAAGTTGATAGATGATACATGCAATTATGTGAATTGTAGATGAATCCATCTGCATTGTTAAACTTTAGAGACAAAAGGGTATTCATAATTTTAACATTGTAAATTCAGAGACCCCTTTGTCTCTAAATTTTAACATTGCAAATGGATTCATAGACACCTATAGTGAAATGTAACACTTTGGTACGAAAATTGAAATTTTCCATTTATGGAGTGACACAATTAAAATTACCGACATAATTGACTAATTCATATACTTGTTGTACTTGTTACTTGGCCATATTTTTATTCTTGGACTATAATAGTCATTTACATTAATCATTATTAATTTTGTCACTTATTATCTAGTCATATATTTTAATCCTAGAATAAATTAGTCATTTAGGTTAGTCGTGTTTAGTTTGGTCACTTATTATCTAGTCATATATTTTATCCCTAGACTAAATTAGTCATTTAAGTTAGTCGCTTTTAGTTTAGTCACTTATTATCTAGTCGTATATTTTATTCCAAGACTAAATTAGTCATTCAAGTTAGTCGTTTTTAGTTCGATCACTTAAAATTGCTCAACTTTAGTAGTAATTCACTTGAAATAATTGCGGCGACTAACATTTTTAGTCGCCTAGTCATTAATTTCATCCATTTACTGGGCATGGGTGTCAAGAAACTCAGAAAGTTTGGATCCTTCCCCACTGGCGATCGCCATCACCGCTCTGCTTTTTACGGACTATTGATGAGGTGGAGGCGCTGTAAGTTGCCGGTCGCCAAGAGCCTCAGGGCTGAACATAGGTTTGACGACGGTGGGAGGAGGAGCTCAGATGCAAACCCTAGTATTCATCTTCAGATGCTCTCTCGAAAACCTCGAGGTTGATCGAATATTACGGTAAAGAGGTTCTGCAATTTTCCGAGATAAATTCGGCATGGATATTACATTGAGTTTGTGGTCAAATCTATATTAGTTTAGAGTTGACTAAAAATTATGTAAATTTTCCATAGTTTTACTTTGCAAATTGAAATTTAATATTTTTGGCAATATTTTAATTTATTTTTTTGCAATGTGATTGGCCATCATATTCAACATGTTATTTCTCAATGCATAAATTAATGAGCCAAAGGTACAAAGGTATTATAAATTAATAATATAGAGGTACAAATGTCTAATCATAAATTTGCAGACCGACTTTTCCAGGGTGAAAAGAGATTTTCATTTTGGTTGTGTTCGCAGATTTGGTGTCATCCACAACTTTAATTTTATCTTGAGGTTTTCTCTGATTTAATTAAATATATCATATTTTTACAAATATCCAAAAAAAAAAAAATTATGTGGAAAACAGGTTAACGAAAATAAGATCTACCTTCCGAGCAACTCCACATGGGTAAATATTTTCAATGTCATGGAAATTCATGGTTGTCTATGATATATTGATGATGGTCATGTACATGACTATGTGCTTATTGCACTAAAAATTTCAAAATTTTTCAAAATTTTCAATGTTTATGTACATAGTGGTTTGAATTTATATTTAATATTAAATAAAGATTTCAGTTTCTCTCCACCTTAATGAGATGGGAGTATTTGGCTTAATAATCTCGCCGAGTTAAATTCCTCTATTCATGTTCACATTATGAATCAAGTACAATTGATAAGAATCAATTAGATTGATAGTTTATTGGTTTACAATATTTCACAACATATAGCAACATGCATTGCATTTGTATTGATTTAAGATATTTATATATATAGTGTATTCAATTTATATTGATGTTAATATTTGTTTAGTTTTATGTTTTTAGATAATTAATATTTTTATTAAGGGCAATGTATAAAATCATTTTATAGGCAAGTTTGTCTCTTTCCTTATCATATTCAGATAAACAACAACTTAGACTTGTTGTTTTTTTGTCAATTAAAAATTTAGACTTTGGCGACATGGATAGCGTGAGAAAATTATAATATGTTAAGTATGGATTCTTTTGGGAAATTGGGCTTCACATGCATGAATTAAATGACTTTTTCAGATAATTTCATTAAACACGAAATCAATGTCATGCAAGGAACATGCTAGCAAATCAATGCTTTATATTTCATTATTTTCTATTATAATATTTTATAAATTAATCTAAAACTAATTTTGTCCGGTATATTTTAAGCTTAACACATGACATTAATGTTAAAATCAATTGAAGACATCATCATTAATTTAATGTGTGAACAATTTCATCTTTTATTATTAAAAATATATTACCGAATCACTATTATTTTGTATCAATTTATAATTTTGTGTAAATATAAATACAAATATAAATATATATATATTTTTATTAATTTTAAATAAATAAAAACAAATTATCTTGTACACTCACATAAGAAAATATGCCTTATTTTATTTATTTTTTATTTGTTTTAATTACATCTCTCACTCCAAAACACAAAACAAGATAACTCATCTAAATTTTCAATACTTTCAATTTCATAATCACATTTCCAATAAATAATCACATTTCCTAAAAGTTTATATTTCAAATTTATAATTAATAGTTAACCAATTTCATAATATATAACATGTATGTCTTACATTCTTGTCTTGGTTAACTTTTCATTTAAAAATTATCAAATATATTATCATATCTAATCATCATAATTTTAGATAAATATAAAATTTCAACTCTTTAGTTCACACTTATTATAAAATTAATGAATGTCTGTATCGACTTCATGGCAAGTGGGAAGGTATATCGTATAAATTAATAATAAAAATAACATATTTAACAATAACATATATTTTAATTTAGCTATATATAAACTAAACGACATGGACTAGCTACTATGTAGCACTTGTTTATATTGAAATTTATAATAAAAATGAATGAATCAAATATATTAAAAATGAAAAAAAATATTTAAAACTAATAAACCATAGACCTATAATACTTGAATAAATAATAACTTCATTTGATGAAGTTGAAATTCAATTCATAAGTGTTTCATTGAAAATTTTAATGGCATAGTTTTAAAGTTTTTTTTTGAGACAAAAGAGTAATTTTATTTGAGATAAATCCTCGCCTGAGTCGCGACTAAGACCGAGAGATTACATGTTCAAGATTTCCAAAAATTTCGCTGAATAGATACATCCATAACTGGGCTAGCCCAAATGACTTCCAAAATTACAAAATTCAGCTTTGATACTATTGTTGCTATGTTGTACATCCTACAATATATAATGAGCAAAAAGATACATGGAAATTTACACATAGAAATAAGAAGTTAGTTATTCATCAGGATTGGCAGGCCGGTTCAGGTCGACGCCGCTCAACTCCTCTTCCGAGGTTGTGGGATTCCCTTTCAGCTGAATCTTCAGGTCTTCGATTTGGCCTTGCAAAGCATATATTTCATCCTCTAGTTGGCTGATATTTCTGTTCTTTTCAACTTATTTCTCTCTATGGTCCAAGTCCTCCTTTTGCTGCATTTGAAGGCTTTTCTTCGAATCCTCCATGTAGTCCCATAATTCCAATGCTCAAGTTCACGGTGATTGTAGTTGTGCAGGGAAACAATCATCAGAGGCATGATACATTCAATCTTCGTCCCTGTGCGTTTGTGTCTTACTCCCTAGGCTTCCACCTGCATCTCCATGTTTCTTTCTTTCTTAGTTTTCTTATTTTTCCTCTGCCTTTTCCTTGTAGTCCTCTGCATTTTAGGACCCTTAGTAACACTGACTATTAATTCCACCACTTCGGAAGTCTGAATGGAGAAACAAGTTCCAAAAGCCTCATCCCAACCTGTCATCTCAGAGTACCACTCAGAATCTTGATAATTCAGCACAAGATGACCATTGGTTTTTACATGATTCTTCATACAGGAATTTAAACAGTACATAACTCCCCCACCCAGCTACTCCAGAGTATCTACCAAGCCCTGAATTTTATCAACACTTCCTATATCCCAATTCTGTTGCCCTGAGCTATCCTCATCCAATCACATAAATAGACACACCTAAATTCGAATATCACCCTACCTTTAAACTCGGCCTAGGAGATGATAAGGCTAGCAACTCTGCACCTACTGTTAGCCTCCCAACTCTCACAACACCACCCTATACAACTCACCAAGCTAACCTGCCAGCCTCCTAAGAGTAGAGTCGTTGCTTTACCTTTATTATGGAGGTGCTTGTTGTTCCTTATATAGAACCAGTGACTACTGACGGATTGATAATTCCTTCTCACTACCCTTCTGATTCCCATGATTGCAACCTTCCCTAGATCAGCTGTGAGATGTTGCATATTAATGGTTGCACGCTTGAACGATCTTCTCTTGTGCTCCAAAATTAAATTCGACTCGCACACATAGGGCTTATACATCCTTGGAAAATACTAGATCATGTGGAAAGCCATAATGCTCGGGTAAAACCTACTGCATCCCACACCGCCCCTCATTCAAGCACCACATGTCTACATTATTGCACCATCCCTATACTGGATATATTTAACGGTTATGAACAAAAGGAGATATTTTACCGTGGTGTCAGTACTGGTCCACCTGTTGTCAGTTGGAGGTGCAAACTATTGAGAGTAAGATGACAGACAATGTGATGTGAGGGCGAAGGGAAGAGGGAGAAGTGGGAGAGGTGGAGTAGGGTGAAGCGGAAGGAAAGCGGGGAGAAGGGGATGAGGGAGAAGGGGTTGAGGAAGTAAGGGATGAGGGAGTAAGGGAGTGAGGGAGTGAGGGGTGAGGGAGAGAGGGGGAGGAGGGGTCAGAGGAGGGGGTGAAGCATAAGAAAATCGAGGAGAAGGGGTTGAGAGAATAGGGGATGAGGGAGAAGGGGGCAAGGGAGTGAGGGGTGAGGGAGAGAGGGGGAGAGGTAGAGAGGTATGAGGGAAAGTGGGAGTAAGGGAGAGGATAAATAAGCTAGGGAGGAGTAGTTGGCCTCCTTTATCCCTATAATCCTTTAAATTCCTGGTTTTAATGCTTTTTCCCTTGCAATTAGAGAGGATCCAGTACATCATCACAATTATTCCCTTCATAGTACCTATGTGATGTCCTCGAACCCTTCGATCCCATTGATAAGGCTCCTACTTTCATCTATTTGGCATGCTATGTTTTCTTGGGTATCAAACTCTCCGTTCAACTCTCTTAAAATGTGATAGAAGTTGACTCTTTCAAAGCTCTTAATACTACACCTGATTCTTTTCAAAATTTGGTTCAACATTGAGTTTTTAGCCTCCCTGTTGTTGATAATTCTCTTTATTATTGATCCAAAAGGACATTCGCACATGAAAATAGCTTTGTGCCATGTTAATTTGAAGTTGGTGATAAGTATTTAAGTGGGTGAAATTATGCTTATGCATTTAATTATGCATTTTAATTAAAAACCCATGCATTATTGATGTAAATTAATAATTGTGGGAGAACTTTGTCTCACATTATTCATTAATGTAATTAGGGAAATTGGTTTTTATGTGAGAAACCACCTCACACCAATTCCCTATTTTTCTCAATTATAGGTTGAGAGAATCAAGGACATGGTTGGAAAGTCTTTAGGTGGTTTTGAGACTTTTCCAAATTATGAGCCTTAGATAGTTGGAGGTCCTCCTTTTATGGACTTTGTTTTTCCTTCTTTGTAGTTAGGCCCTACAATTATGGGTCTTGTAATTAATGATCTTTGCTAGAGAGTGGGTGAGGGAAAACTATATATATTCCTTATGTAAGCCATAAAAATGGAGAATAAAGGAGAAAATACTTAGCCATTGAGAGCCATAGTGCTTGGCTGATGCTCGGCCATAGAGCACGAATGTAAGAAAACTTACTTTGACAAAGGAATATAGAGGATCTGCATTCCAATTGAAGAAGATTCGGAGATGTAGCCCCAGGAAGAGGAGGAGGGGTGAACTTTGTTACCAATTGGTTGTCTCTCTCTTACTTATGTGTTTTGCGCTTCTTGATATGTTCAATTCATTTATTTATGTTTTTATGTTTATGCACTCTAACCGATGGACTAACATGCTCATTTAAGCCTGTATAAGCCATAGTCAATTAAAAGATCTTAATACCGTACACGATGGTTAAAGTAGTACTCGACCTGTGATCGGATCAAGTGGTATCAGAGCAGGTGACTGGTTTGCAGGATGGGCAAAGGAGCGAAGCACGCTAAAAGAATGCAAGAGTTGCAAGAGATAAATGAAAGCATTGAAGCCGAAAATGCAGAATTGCGAAGACTATTGCTCAATAAGAAGGAGCTTCAAGAGATGCTACAAGCCAAAGAGGAGTTATTGTCTAAGTTGTAGAAGGTTGAGACAACAAAGGCTACATCTCAAACTGAGGTATATGATGACACTTCATGCTCTGTTCTCTCTCAATATGGAACTAATGTTGGCATGAAAATCCTCACGAAGATGGGGTATAAAGGAGGTGGACTTGGCATAAATGGCCAAGGAGTCACTCATCCATTGGAGGTTGTACCAAGACAACCATTTGTAGGCTTGGGTTATGCACATTAAGAGAAAGGAGAATGCTCGAAGGCAGCTGAAGAAAAATCCATCCCTTCATCACCTGATTCCAAGAAAGGAATCAAGCCACCTAGTCCTCATCAGTTCAAGGACAAGTCAAGAAGGTATGACAATCATTCAAATTTTTCTTTTGCATATAAGAGAATTGATTGCTTCCATAGATATTATAACCGGGATGTAATTAAGCATCACACAAAGAAAGAGTGGGTTAAGAATACATATCTGCCCACAAGAAGGGAGACTAAGAAGAATGAGAAGCTTCTGAATCCTCCTATCATGAAGACACATTTGAACGTGAAGCGACATAATTTCTACAGTTTCTGCAAAATCAGTGGCCATCGGGAGAAGAAGTGCTGGAAGTTGCACACCGAAATTCACCACAAGTCAAGGAGACATATGGTGAAAGAGCTCGTGAAGAAGGAGGCTCCATCCACCATTCGAAGAAAGTGCTTGGTGCTGGTTTGGTAAGCAGTTCATGATGTTTCTACAATACTTATTTCTGCTCATTTTCCAAATTTCGAGTTTTATGGGGGCAGGTATCCCTCTGTTGATGGAAAACACTCAAAAAGTTTATGATTCAAAATCAACAAATAACGGCACCATGGCGAAGAGCTCGACAAAAGGAATCCACTGGTGCTTGAATCGCGTCAAACGACCTTCGCATGGAAAATTTATTGCGACCTGAAGGATCACCTGCATCTGCACTAACACTGGTGTTCCAAATCTCCTAGTGATTGTGATGATCAAGCATGTACACAAAGGCGTGGTTGATTAATAAAAGCCGATTTCGATGCTCACCACAGTTTTTCCAATTAGTATTCTAATGAATAAGGTTTGACTTTTGGGTTCAAAAGTCGATGTTAGAGAGCCTTTAGCCTTTGAAGTTCTCCTGTTGTTCGATATGGTGAAGAAAACGTTTTTTTTTCTCCTCCACATCGTGGTAAACAATGCAAGGATTTTGAACCATAGTTTTCACACTATCGCACAAATATCTGAGAACATCTGAAGAAAATTTTTAGACATCTGTGTCACTAATGGGAACCAAAGCCAAGGTTCAATTCTCGGAGACTTATGAGCAACAAAATAATTCAGAGCTGCAACAGCTACAAAGTCCTAGTTGGGGTTCACGGCCGTTTGGTGCGTGGATATCCAAAGAGGAGAAAAAAATCAGCGCTCTTGAAAGGGCTGAGACAACCTTATTACTGGCCTCAGGTATGTGTGCTACCACAACCATGATCCTGGCATTGGTTCCAGCGGTATTGCTATCAGGTATTGCTATCTGTGAACCAGGTAGTTGATCCAAACAGTACTGCCAAAAATGGAAATCACAGCCACGGTAATTGATCTCGCTGAAATAGATTCTCTTGAAATGGATTTGGAGAAAAACAATGTTTCTATGCTCTTCTCTGAGTCTCCCACAAACCCTTATCTTTGATGTATTGATATTGAGATGGTCTCCAAGATTTGTCATGGAAAGGGTGTGTTGGTTTGTATAGATTGTACTTTTGCAACACCTGTTAACCAGAAAGCGTTAACACTTGGCACAGACATTGTATTGCATTCAGTAACTAATATATTTAAGGTCATAATGGCTTTCTTGCAGGTAGTTTGAGTGGTTCAAAAAAGGTTGTTGGCGCAGTATGCGCTTTGCACAATGTCTTGGGAGGTGTAAATTAAGTCCAAATTCTGCCTACCTCATTCTTTGCGGCATAAAGACCCTACACCTTCATGTACAACAACAAAATTCAACAACCTTAAGGATTTCCCACAGTTGAGGCACATCCAAAGGTTTCTTGTGTCCACTTTCCTGGCCTTGAAAGTCATCCAGAGCATCACATTTCCAAGCGACAAATAAGCAGATACGGTGGTGTGGTCAATTTTGAGAATACTACGTCACGTTTTATTGATTCATTAAAAATTCATGACATGATCGTGTGCGAAGGTCCTCGCGCCACTCTTTCCTTCAATGAAATCGCAGCTATGCTTTCTAAAGACTCGCCCGACGTTGGGAGAGATTTGGTGGCACCATTCCATGATTTCATCCCAGAATGCAGATTTGGTGCCACTCATTCCACGTATTTCATCCCGTACGCATTTGCGCACCGGATGTCAAATTAACAAAAGGAGACAGCAGAGAATGGTAGAGCACAACGGAACTACATACATATATTTATTGAATAGAGAAATGTATATTTATACAACTCAGAAACAGTTATGCATAAACTGAATCTGGAAACTGACTGCTAACTAATCTAGAACTACTTCTAAACTAACCGAATGATTAATTCTTTAACACCCCCTCTTAATCTTGAGGGTTACATTATTTTATTCCTAACTTTTGACATTGAAATTCATTCTATATTTGCGAAGTCAGAGAGAAGTCTCTTGACTTTCAACTAGATTTGACTTTCTTCTTCTTTTCTTCCAAATTCTGTAGCCTCTAAATTGTTTCCTCATATTCGTCTTATTGTATTGTTCAAACTTCAGACTTTTCATTTGCTGGTGCAGGTCTTTGTCTTTTACAATTCCAGGTTGTCTAAGCATGTCCTGGACATCTTCAAGAAATGTGGGCTGCTGCCACATATTGTCTTTCGTATTATGGTTTTCATGATCAATCTGCTGCAACATAATATTAAAATAATGTCTTATTTCTTCAAAACTCCAATGCATGAAAATTTCATTGACATGTTCATCATGCATGTCATCTTCAACATTCATTTCTACATCTTCTGTGTAGATCTCATCCAGACATGGTGTTGCAAGCCATGTTTCAATAAACTTTAACTCTTCTTCATAATCATTTTGTGTACCTACACATTGAAAATCAATATCAGAATCCAAAATTTTTTCAGAACGACATTGGTTCTGGTCTTTCTGCTCTGCAATGAGAGCTTTCTCCTGTTGCGATTCTTTCTCTATTTCTGCCTCTATCTCTGTTTCCTTCTGCTCTGCAGTGAGAACTTTCTGATGTTGCGCTTCCTTCTCTGCTTCTGCATCTTTCTCTGTTTCTGCTTTTTCTTTGCAGACTTCTTTCTTTTCTTATGTCTCTGTCTCTTTTCCACTAACCTGTAATGCTGCGAACAAATTGTCTTCCACTAACTGCAGTGAGGAAATCTCACCAAATAACATCATGTCAATATCATATTTTTGTTGCATCATCTGCAACCAGTCATCATTAGTCAAAAATTCATGATCAAATTTAACATCAACCATCAAATTTTCATCAGCAAGTTGCATTGCTGGATTCACCATCTCATCATCAGCAAGCTGTGTTGCTGGAATCAACAAGTCATCATCAGCAAACTGTGTTGCTGGTTTCATCAAACTTTCGTCAGCAAGCTCTGTTGCTGGAATCACCAAATCTTCATCAGCAATCCATGTTGCTAGTATCAACAAATATTCGTCCACTTGTAACTGTGTACAGTGGGGTTCACAAACATCTTCGTCCACTTGTAACTGTGTACAGTGGGGGTTCACAAACATCTTCGTGCTCTCTCTCTGCTGCTTCTGCACTTTCTTCACATTCTTCATCCACCCGTGACTGAGCACAGTGGGATTCAACAAACTCTTTGCTTGACTTCCACAAACAAATGAGTCTACATATGCATCAAATACCTTGCTTCCAAAAACTTCCAAAATTTATGTACTAAGAAAATACTTTGAGAAGACTTGCACACTTTCCCTTTCTCACTCTTCGGATTTTAAATGAACCACAAAAACATGATTCCCGTATTCAAATTCAATTAATTCCTCTTAAATCTCATATCCTTTAATAAACCTTTTTCACAAACTTTGTTTTAACTTACAGATTTAGCAATTGATTTTTTACTTACATAATTGTCCGTTCCAATGGCGTTCGGTCGTGTCAAAATGGAGAAGTATTGACCACCAGTGATTTCACCTCCGCACTGGCTTCCTCGTCTCCAAAAACTATCCTTAAAACCGTCGGCTTCACCTCTCGACTCGCTCCAATCGCGATGGCATTACACTTACAGTCTTCCTTTGCAGTCTAACGCCTCAAAGCAGATCTTAAAATGTTAAAACTTTTATGAATTTCATCCACATTCTAAATAAACAGATGGCTACCATTTCACTTGTCCAACAAGCTCGGCCATCGAAGTACAGACAGATAATAAGGAACCGTATCAACCAACTCCGTTAGACAGCCTTATTTCACTTCAAAGACAGCGTAATAGCTATGCAAACACAGCGAAAGATTTGGAATATTGAACAGTACCAGGCAAACTTTAAAGTTAAAGACGCCACATAGGCTTTAATACACCGGCCTAGCCTTTAATACATCAGCGGAGACGAATAAAGGTTAAAGTAAACAGATAGCCAATGGATGGCTTAAAAGGCACAGAAATGCATCGAATAAATGCGTTGAATCTCTCGACTTACAGCAGAGGAAAGCGAAATTGCAATAAATATTTTCGGTTGTAAGACCAGTAATGTCTTACAGAATACAAAAAATTACAGGGTCAAAGAGAGCGAACACTATGGGCTCACCCAATAGCACGAAGATTTGGTTGTACATACGGTGGCGGCGACGACAGGACAAGACAAACAAACAGTCCCAGCTACACACCCAAACACACAGAGGAGAAACGTGTGGCGGCAACGCTGCTACGTATCCTCTAAAATCTTCGTCGAAGGTCTTTCACTCCAGTATGCAAGGCGACAACCCTACAAACCCTCGCAATGTGAACCGCAGAAAACAGAACACTTACTCTGCTTCACTTGAAGCTCGGTTCTGCTCCATCCGTTTTTCTCAAGCATATTATCAGCGAGCAAAAAGACCGCTGCCGATCCCCTACTTTCTGTCTTCTTGCCCGAATTTATCTTCTATTGTCTCGGCTTGTTCTGATTACTGGGTTCAGGATGGTGCAGGGAGATAGTCGAAATTCTGGACCTAAACGCTCGCGAACGGACTGTCCTCGAAATGAAGGCGACAACCCTCTTCTTTCAAGATTTTCTTCAGTTAGAGGCCATTGTGAACTCTCCAGACATGTGGCTACTTCGAACAGAGTGTAGGCCTCACCCTCGACGGCAGTCAGTCTCCTACGGCTTCGGTGGACTTCAAACAATGGACTAACAAACAAGATCGACTCTTGTTGTGCCCTGATTTTGTCTCTGCGACTCCAACGATCAAACAACAAACAGAAAACCTCGCTCCGATACCATGTCAAATTAACAAAGGGAGACAGCAGAGAATGGCAGAGCACAACGGAACTACATTCATACTTATTGAAAGGAGAAATGTATCTTTATATAACTCAAAAACAGTTATGCATAAACTGAATCTGGAAACTGATATTGTTAACTAATCTAGAACTACTTCTAAACTAACCGAATGATTAATTCTTTAACACTCGGCTCAATCTGCGCAGTTGACACA
>JAXQQM020060645.1:0-48182 GCA_034641835.2 Pinus albicaulis
TATTTTGATCATTGTTGTCTTCTAATGGATCTTTTATGTCAGAAAATCTTCCAAAGTGTCACTTTCCAATCATTCCATATAATGGTGGTTGAGGTTCCTTTGCTTTTTTTGCCACACGTGATTCATTAAAATCTCCTTTCCTCAAACCAACTTCTTGCTTCGCATCTGGAAGGAATTTAAGAGTGTTAATTCTTTGTTGAATAAATTTGCATTGAACTCGGTCTTTCTCAATGGCAATGCAATTTCTTCCTTTTAGTAGGCAACATGCTAGTGTTGTACCTAATCATCAAGCACAAAAAAAATAAGTAAGAAAATTAGTATGGAGACATAAAAAGTAAAAAAGACAATATTTAAATTTAAATTTGTATAATAAAACTTACCTGAACCTGAGAATAAATCCAAAACCCATTCTCCTTCATTTGAACATAGATCTATAAGATGGTTAATCAATTCTTGTGGTTTTTGATAAATGTTAACTATATCTCATTTTTCATATTTATTCTCATATGTTAATTTTCTTACAACTGCATCATAAACCAATACTTGACTATGACTCTTCCCATCTACTCGATTCATAATAATATGCTTATAACTATCGTCTTTTGTCCAACATTCAACATGGACGAACTCACAATCATTTATAATAGACTGATCTTCAAAAGAAACAATATTTGACTTTTGCCTGTAACATAACATAGTAAAAGTTCAATTAAATTTTACATGAATAAAATTTTTTAGAAGGAATCAAACATACAATTTCAAAATCTTACCATGTAAGTTGCATCCTTGAGTTTGCTTTACCCTTGAAGCTTGTTAATAACATTGGAAACTGTGTGTCCGAATGAAATGTCACAAATCGCCAAAGTGGTGATGTTGTCACTTCTTGAAAACCCGTAACCACTTTACTAAAAGCTTGATAAGTATATGGTTCTCTATCATATTCAATTTCTGGGAAATTGAAACCATGAGGAATATCTGCAATAACTAGGCCATATTCCCTTTTAGGTATTAGTGATGCAATGTCTTCACAGTCACCTTGTATTATTTGATATTGGACACTGTCAAGCCCATTCCAAATGTAATGATTAAGAGGAGGATCTAGTTCAACATTCATAAGACACTTCCTTCTCATGTTCTCCATCTTAATTTTTTCAATAAAGCTTTTGAAAGTATCTGGTACTCCATTTCCATCCTTCTTCAACATCTTTAATGACATATATATATATATATATATATATATATATAAAATAAAAATAGTTTAAATATGAATAAAATGAATTTATAAATCAACATACCTTATTGAATGCAATATAAAACTCTTTTAGTGTTGATGTAGAACTTGCTTCTGGGTAGTTGCGTACAACATCATCCTAGCTGTCTTCATTCAACATTTTAACCATGTGTTCTTGTATTTTCATAAAAAATTTCTACCTGAATAAATCAAGTTAAAAGCGTTAATATATTGACATGTATAACAAATTCTACCAACATCATTATGTTTTATTTAAAAGAAAATTATAATGAAAGAAAAATAAGAAATAATTCAAGAAACTTACTTTTGAAATTCTACACACATTTCTTCCATTAATAATTCACCCGACTTCACACGGGCTAATACTGATTTGACTAATTTATCATCCTTCACACCTTGCATTGTTCTCCAAGGTGTAATAGTCATATCCTCTGGAATTTGCTTCATTTCAGGACCCCCCTTACTGTTGGTACATATTATGGGTTTACTCTTTCTAGCCTTCTGATTTTTTATGGAAATATTCTCCCACCGATCAAAAATCTCATCAATAAAATCCCATACCTCCCCAGTTCTAAATGCCAACTGAAAAATGTTATATGTGCCTCTGAAGAGATTTGTATTCAATTTTCCATCTTTTGTTTTTTTTTCATCAATTTGATAACCTGTTTCCATTAAACATTCCTTTCAAAATCCTACACTAACTTATGTCTTATCCCCACCACATTTTTCTATGAATTCATTATGAATAAATCTGACCCTTTGGATGAAAGTCATTTTCATTCTGTACTCATTATCTGCATTATGATCCCATGCCAATAACTTTGATTCCATTTCTATTAAGCCAGCGTAAATGATGCATTTCACTGTTTGAAAAAGATAGTCATTGGATATTCTGCAATCAATTGTCTCTTAGCCTCTATCGAATGGTTTCCTCCAATTACATAATATTTATAATCAAAACATTTTGTCTTGTCAAATTCTTGTTTGTTGGGAACCTGACATGGATCGACAAGAACCACATAATCCACCACATGCGCATATGGATTGAACCTGAACAATGTTTTCAGATTATGTACATGTAGGTGATGGGCCTTTCTAATTTTATATTGAGATTGTCCTTCATCCGGGCCATAAAATTGGTTAACATTAAGCTCAAATGTTTGGCCACCAAGAATTAATTTATTCTTCCTCAACTCTTGTCGAATAGCATTTTGTTTTGTTTTAATAATGCCATCCTCTAACTCAGCACCTGGTGTTATGATTTCTCTGCTTCCGTGAGAGCTTTCAATTTGTTCTTCACTACTGCTCACGACCTTTACGGGTTCACCAATATTTGATTTCCTAGTCTTATTGGATAACATATCAGTTTTGTTATAAACAAGCTCTCCTTCATGAGGTAAAAGAGAGACATCTTTGGCAATTTTTATTTTTGGTGTCTGATCTGTTTTCTCCTTTTGCACAATAGTTCTCATCTCCTCACTAATTCTATCATAATTTTATGTTTCATGTTCGACACCTTCAAAAGAAACATGTTTAAGTTTACTAGATTGACCCACCTTAGTGACTCTTGGTTGATCCCCTCTTTGTACTGTTGCAGTGTCACGAGCTATTGCTCTTTGCTTCAATCTCCTTTCCTCTGCTTTGTCTTTGTGGAAAGTTTTGATCACATCCATAACATTTGACACCAACATATAAATACCTTCAAACATGTTTGAAAGACCCGGAACAAAATCCTATGAAACAAAATAAAACATGTCAATGATCAATAATTTATAAAAAATTGAATCATCCTTACAATAATGCATAGAGGAAATAAAAATAAGCATACTTACAATGTTATTTGCAATGTTACTTGATATTTCTTCAGAAAATTTTGAAGATATTTCATCTGTGTCATACTTGACGATTGATAGACGATATCTAACCTTCTCACGTTTCTGAGCCTTCCTTGCAAGAACATAAATAGTGTTTGTATTCGGGACCATACATATGTCTCGTACTCTGCCCATCACATCATATGGCTCATTTAAGTCAATCATACCACAAATCAGATAGATGTGTATATCAACCTCCATTTCATTGTCTTCAAGATACCATGAGAAATCAGTTTTATCTATTTCATTGGCATTCTTCCAATCAGAAATAAGCTTTAATGAACCTGGTGCCCCACTTGCTTGACTTTTATTAGTGTGTGCAACAATGTCCTTATTGCGTCCAATAGTGTCCATAGTGCGTCCAGCTGCAACTTTAGATTTGGGAGTTGTATCCATAGTGCGTCGAGTTGCAGCTGTAGATTTGGGAGCTGCTGCCCTAGGTGCAGAAACATTCACAGAAATCTTTTTTGATGCCATTTTCCTGATATATATATATATATATTAGTTAATGGAAAAATATTGCGGATAAAATAAATTTAATAAACAAAATTTATTTCTAAAACTAAATAATTTGAAATTAAAACAGTAAAATTAATTATAAAAATTTTCATTTAAAAACAAAATATTATAAATCATATGTATATATATATCTATATAATATGTTTTGAATACATTTTATAAAAAAATTTAAAATTTGTTTAAATTGTATAAAATAATTTTAAAAAAATAAACTAGTATTTTCAAACTTCAGTGTATGTTTAATGTTTAAACAAAAAAACAAAAAAATTAATAACTATTTCTAACAAATGTTATAATATTATATTTTTTTTTATTTGTTTAATTGTATTATATATATATATATATATTATTAATTTATTATATTGTTATATTAAAACAAATGTTTTTTTTTAATTTATTATATTGTATTTTTTTTTAATTATATAATGTTTAAAAACAAAACATAATTGTTGTTTAATGATTTTTTTTTTAAATTATTATTTAACAATTTTTTTATTATATTATATAACAATTTTTTTATTATTTTTATATATAAGAATGTTTCTATGATTTTTAATTGTTTTATTAAAACAAATTATTAAAAAAAAAAATTTAAAAAAATTAAAAAACAAAAAAAAAATGTTTTATTAAAACAAATTATTAAAAAAACAAAAAAAACAAAATTAAAAAAAAAAAAATAATAATAATAAAATAACCAAAATTAAAAAATGTTTTATTAAAACAAATTTTTAAAAAAATTTAAAAATTAAAAAAAAATTAAAAAAATGAATTGCCGCCTGCCGGAGGCTGGCCGGGCGGCACCACGGGGCGGCCCAGCCAACCTCACGGCCTCCGCCCAGCGGGGGCCGATCGGGCAACGCCACGGAAGCGGCCCAGCCGACCTCACGGCCCCCGCTGGGAGGAGCAACGCGCCCGTTGGGCGCCAGGAGCCAGTCGAGCGGCGCCACGGGGCGACCTAGCCGGCCTCACGGCCCCTGCTGGGCAGAGCGCTGATTCTGCGCGCAGCCCGCCCGCTAGGCATCGAGGGCCGGCCAGGCGGCCCAGCCAGCCTCACGGCCCCCGCTGGGCGCCGGGGGCCAGCCAGGCGGCGCCACGGGGGCGGCCCAGCCGGCCTCACGGCCCCCGTTGGGCAAAGGGTCGATTCTACTGGGCGGAGGGCCGATTCCGCTTGCAGCCCGCCCGTTGGGCGTCAGGGGGCTGACCGAGCAGCGCCACGGAGGCGGCCCGCCAGCCTCACAGCCCCCGCTGGGCGCCGGGGCCCCGCCAGTCGGCGCCACGGGGGCGGCCCAACCGGCCTCACAGCCCTCGTTGGGCAAAGGGCCGATTCTGCCCTTTGCCCAGCGAGCGCCGTGAAGCCAGCTGGGCCACCCCCGTGGCGCTGCCCGGCCAGCCTTAAGCGGCCTCGGGCGGGCGATTCATTTTTATTATTATTATTTTTTTTATAAATTTTTTTTTTGTTTTTTAATTTTTATTTTTTTTATTTCGATTTTTAAATTTTTTTTTAATATGATATAATTATTAAAACATTATTTAATAATTTAAAAAAAAATGTTAAAAATGTCAAAATATAACAAATATTAAAAAAAAAAAAAAACAATTTATTAAATCACAATTATGTATTGTTTCTAAACATTATATAATTTTAAAAAAAAACAAAAACAATATAATAAATAAATAAAAACATTTGTTTTAAAAAATACAAACTAACTAACTAACTATATCACAATACAATATATATATATATATATATATATATATATATATATATATAACAAAACAATAAAATAAAATAAAATAAATTAAAGATTTAAAATTAAAAAGAATAAAACTAAGATTTAAAATTAAAAAAATAAAATAAAATAGAATATAAAATTTAAAAAAAAAATTCAAAAAAGAAATAATAATAATAATAATGAAATCACCGATATATTTACGATAAGAAAAAAAAACAAATAAAAAATGTTATAATATTTTTATTTTTATTTTTTTTATGTGCATGGTCGTTTTATGGATTTTTCTGTCTAGATGAATCTACAAGTCTTAAAAAATAAATAAATAAATAAATAAATAATTCTAAATTTTTGTCCTTAAAACTCTAAAAAAATTAGTTTTTTTTTTGCGTTTTCTTCACTAAAAAAATATAAAAAATTTAAGGTTTTTGAATCTAAAAACCTTTAAAAAGTAGTTTTTGGACACAAAAAAACTATAGAAAAACAGATTTTCCCTAAAATCGTCTTTAAATTGACAGAATAGAAGGAAAACTAACATTTGAAATGCAAAAAGTTGTTGTCACCAATGCCAACACAACGCCTCCACAAAATTATGAATAGCAACGCAATACCTCCAATGCCAATGCAACACCTCCACAAAATTACCAATAGCGATACAACGCCTCCAATGCCAATGCAATGCCTCCACAAAGTTACTAATGTCAACGCAACAGCTCCAGAAATTTGCTCTTACAAATACCAGAAAACTTGATGTGATGTGATAAATAGAAACAATCATTCATTTTAAATAGCGAATATTGTCTGATTGGTTTACTGTTTAACGAATGTGGGATTAAAATTTCAAATTTAAAATATTTACATTTAGTTTATTATAGTTCATACTATAGTTAAAATACTTATTATTTGCATGTAGTTATCATAATTAATATTTTATTTAATATTTACATGTACCGAATGTTGAATAATTCAAATATAATCTCAGATTAAAAATTAAAATATGAAATACTTACATGTAGTTAATTATATTTAATATTATAGATAAAATAGTTAATATTTGCATTTAGTTATCATAGTTAATATTTACATGTAATCAATGTTAAAAATCATGGGATTAAATTTTAAAATCTAAAATATGTACATGTAGTTAATTATAGTTAATATTATAGTTTAAATAGTTAATATTTACATCATGTTATTTTTGTAAATATTTATATGTAGTCAATGTTAAACCATTCAAATAAGAAAATTATTTTAGTTTCGAAGACATGCATGAAAGGAATATTTTGTGGATATTTTGAATAGAAAGTATGATGCAATATTTGAAGACCAACAGTTTATTAATAAATTTTGAAATATATTTTAGATAAATATAACGTAAGTTTAAAATTTAAAATTTAAAATATTTACATGTAATCATTATAGTTAAAATAGTTAATATTTGCATGTAGGTATTATAATAATATTATAGTTAATACTTACATCTAGTCAATGTTAAATCATTCAAATAAAAACATTATTTTAGTTTGAAAGGCATCCATGATAGAAATATTTTGTGAATATTTTGCATATAAATATCGGTAAAATATTTCAACATAAACAGTTTATTAAAAAAAAAGTTAAATACATTTTTTGACTAATATTTGTACCAAATATTTGAAATGAAAATTTTGGAGGGAAAGTTTTTCGCGAAATTTTTTGGGGAGAAATTTTGGAGGGAAATTTTTTCGTGAATTTTTTGGAGGGAAATTTTCAGTCTTTAAGCTATATATTGTAAGTGGAAGAGGAATTTGTATCATTCAACCTATTCTTGTTGAAAGCCATGGTTTCTTCTGATAGCGAAGTTTTTCTTTCTACAACATCAACATCTTCGTCATGCAACAACTCTATTCAGAGTGATGAATATAACGGGAGTTCGTTCACCATGAATAGAGAGTCAAAAAATCGACTTGGTTGTTATCCTAAAGATGATAAGAACAAAATTGATGAGGTGCAGCAAAATGAAATTTCTGTAAATCGAGCGTCAGTTCTACCACTTACTCTTAATCCTAAGGATTATGAAAGCAACAGTGATGAAGGACATGATGAAGAATTTCCAGAGTCAAAAGTTTCACTCCGTCCTAATCCCAAGGATTATGAGGACACCATTGATGAAGAGGGAGATGAAGAATATCCACTTCAGCTTAATCCTAAGGATTATGCGAGAACAACAAATGAAGAGGGGAATGAAGAATCTGTAGAGTCAAAATATCCACTCTGTCCTAATCCCGAGGAGTATGCCAGCACCACTGATGAAAAGGGGGATGTAAAATTTCCAGAGTCAAAATATCAAATTCGTCCTAATCGTAAGGATTATGCGAGCACCACTGATGAAGAGGAGAATGATAATGTTTCAGAGTCAAAACATCCACTTCGTCCCAATCCTAAGGATTATGCCAGCACCACTGATGAAGAGGGAAATGAAAAATTTACAGCGTCAAAATTTCCACTCCGTCCTAATCCTAAGGATTATGCAAGCACCACCGATGAAGAGGGGGACGAAAAAATTCCAGAGTCAAAATTTCCACTTCGTCTTAATCCTAAGGATTATGTCAGCACCACAGATGAAGAGGGGAATGAAGAATTTGCAAAGTCAAAATATGCACTTCGTCCTAATCCTAAGGATTATGTCAGCACCACCGAGGAAGAGGGGAATGAAGAATTTGCAGCGTCAAAATATCCACTTCGTCCTAATCCTAAGGATTATGCCAGCACCACTGATGAAGACGGGGATGAATTTCCAAAGCTAAAATTTTCACTTCATCCTAATCATAACGATTATAATTTAACCACCGATGAAGGGGGGGATGAAGAATTTCCAATAAATATAGATTCAAGGCATTCACTTATTCCTAATCCTAAGGATTATGAGAGCATCAGTGAGGAAGGGGAGGGGCAGGATGAAGAAATTCTAGTGAATACAAATTCAAAGCTTCCACTTATGCCTAATCCCAAGGATTATGAGAGCACCAATGAGGAAGGGGAGGATGAAGAGTTTCTTGCAAATGATAATTTTAGAGACACAGATCTGAATATTGCATTTTCTCCAAGTGACCATTTCAAAGACACTCATGGTGATGAAGAATTGAATCCTCCCAGAGAAGAATTTGAAAGCATGGGTCAAGATAGTGAAGAATTTCTTTTGAGTCAGGGTTACAAAAGTGTCGATGATTCTTGTGAAATTTTTTCTTCAACTGATGATGGTAAAGAATAATTTTCACGCAATGATGTTGATGAATTTCTTAACTATGTTGAGGATGATGATAGTGGAGATAATATTCCTCCTAATGGTGATGAAACTACTTTTACAAAGGATGATGGAATGATGAAGCCGTTGCAAGCAAATATTGCAACTAGGAGTAGGAGTAGACCTTTTCATATCAATCCAAAGCATTCCAGTTATACAAGGGCGAGGAAAAAATATCTCACGACAAGAAGTTATGTCGTTCATTTGATTTCAAGTGAATGTTGTCGAAGGGATTGCTTGAAAAATATGGATTTCAACTTTACTTTGGAGAAAAGGAAAACATATATGTCAATGAATAAAAGCATGCAAAATTCATATTTAGTGGGTTGCATGCAATCTACACTAGCGGGTTATGATTATCATATTGGAAATGTATTGCTTTGCAGAAAGGCGTTCAAAATGTTGTATTCAATTGGTAATTGTCGTTTGTCAAGAATCTAGGATAGATTGGAAAGGGATCCCACATATTTTTCAGAAGCACGTTATAAACGGGAGGTGGGACCGTTTGCAAATACTGCTAAGACATCGATGAAAGACTTATTTTCAAATCATGGAGAGTGTATGCCAAATAAAGACACAATACATATTCCAGATAATTTCTCGAGATGAGAAATATTCATGTTATACAAAGATTATGCAAAAGTTGTTGAAGGAACTAGTAATTTTATTACATATTCTTATTTTACAAGGATATGGAAAACTGAATTCAACAATGTTCGTATTCCTAAGAAGATAAGGATGGGGATTTGCAGCACATGTGCTTCTCTTAAAGAAAAAAGAGATAAATGTCAAGGGTAAAAAAGAGGTATGTGTTCAAAACATTGTTTTTTAAAATTTAATACTTATCAACTATGAAAATATATTTATTCATATGTTTCTTTTATTTTATGTATAGATTCTGTTGTCAAAGAACTTCAAGACCATCGCAATCAGCAAACAAGTGAAAGGAAAAAGTTGTATAAACATCAAAAGAAGTGTTATGATCATCCAAAAAAATATCTGGGATTAATAATTGATGGTATGGACCAAAAGAAAACACTTCTTTCACATTTTGTCTGCACACCAAAAAAATTACAGGAGGAAATTTTCATTCAGTTTCACTTGGTTGGTTGTAATGTATTTAATGAGAAAATGTTTCCAAGAGTTTTCTTCACAACTCCAAATATTCACAATGATGCAAATCTGACCATAACTATAATCCATGATGTGGTTACTCATTGGTCTGGGATTATTCCTCAAGTTTTGTATTTACAATTAGAAAACACAAGTCGTGAGAACAAAAATCAAGTTTTTTTTGGGTATCTAAACATGCTCGTTGAATTGGGGATTTTTAAAAAGATAAAGGTTGGTTTCCTTCTTGTTGGGCATACTCATGATCATATTGATCAAATGTTCAGTCATTTTTCAGTAACATTGAAGAGGAAAGGTGTTAGGAGCCTGCCATCATTAATTGAATGTATTAAGAAATCGTACATTCCAGAGCCTGTTTTTCATGTGTTGGAAGAAAATATTGACATGCGAAGGTTTATTTTTGGATCGCATGGTGAGGAGAAATGCATTGAACAACTTAACGACATTAGCTTCCAGCATCAATTTCGTATCAAAAAAGTTGATGGGATAACACTTATATGGGGCAAGAAGTATTCAACTATTGAAGAATGGGGACCATCATCAGGTTTAGCATTTTTTAAGTTCATTCCAGAGCGTCCAATGTTTTCATCAAAGATATTGTTATTACAGTCAGTTTCTGAACTCTATAATGCACGAAGGCAGAAGAGAGACATAAATTATTCTAAATGTCTAGAGGAAATTAAAAAATGTATTAGAGATACATATGAATACTTCAATGTTGCTAATTCAGTTTGGTGGGAGTCATTTTTCAGTAATCAAAGTGATATGATTTCAAGATCAATAAATGGGGATACGCTTTTGAAGACTCCTTTTTTTTTGCCACAAAATATGCCAAATGAACATGAACATCAGGAAACACACAATGTTGAACAACAACAACCTCAAGCTATTATTAATTCGCCACAGGTAGAGGAAAGAGAAATCTATATTGGTTCTAGAAGATCACGTGCACAACGTGAAGCCATGGAAGACTTTTACAGGGGTTCTATGTAGAATCTTAAGGAGGGTTGCATGATAACATTGTTAGAAGATGAAGATCCACTTGGCTATCCATTTTGGATTGCCAAGGTTATAAAGGTCACTAATGAAAATGAAGAGATTACAGCTGTTGATGTACATTAGTATGCCACAAGTACCCACCCTTTCAATGGTGTATACAAGCCAGAGATGGTAGTGGAAAAAAGAATTGGCAGAAAGAGAAAAAGAAAGGGCACAAATATAAATCTTCGCCGCACAGATGTCTTAAAATTGGAGAATGTTGACATACTTGTGTATTACTTCAATTTGACAAAGAGAGGAACTCTTCGGTTGCAGACCATAAATATTTTGAAGAAATTGCTACCAGAACAATTATTGTTGAGATGGGACTCTGTAGAATGTAGACGTAGATCTACAAGACTTTTGAAATCTGAAATGGTGGGCATGCATGTTGACTCAGATGGAGCACTAGTTGATGAAAGAGAAGAATATGGATCATCTTCATCTGCATCAAGCCATTCATCTGCAGATGTAGATTATGATGGTGTGCCAGAACCTATGACTGATTTTGAATAACTATCTAAGACACTTTTATATAATTGATGTTTGCATGGTAACTTGAAATAAAAAGTTTGACTTCCATCTCATTTTTCATGAAGTTATGAGACATTTCTATGTTTGTTGGATTATATGTTTTAATTATGAAGAATTCATCTCTTTAGAATATCGACAATGCAACAATGAATTACAAAAATAATTTATGTTATATACAATGTACCAATGTTGATATTTTAATTATAAGTAAAATAGAAAATAGAAACTAATGTTGAATTTTTAGATTATGCAGTGATATTACCATGATATTATGTATTGTTACCATTTGGTATAAGATACTTTTAAAAGTTTTAATAATTATATGCGTCATTGAAACATAACACTTTGTTTTGATGATTGATTTTTAGGTTTTGGTTGAAATTATATTTAAATTTGTCTTATGCTAAGATTTGAAAAAAGATAAGTTTTTATCCTTTAAAATTAAAATTACTCTTACTTGTTTCTGTTCAATGATAATTTTTTTATTTACTTGTTCATTTTTTTAAATTGTTAAGTCTTATAACTTCTCCATAATTTCATTGTTCAAGTATGTTGAACACTTAAGATTGAAAAACTTTAGATTTACAACTTGTCATTAAGGTTTTTATGCGCTACGAAATTTTATCTTTAAGGTTATGGTTGACAATAATTACAATTTTGGGGTTGTTTAAAGTCAAGATATTTTATGTTTAACAACATGGATGAAAATTGTTCGAAATGATAAGCCCTTTAGACCTGTATTTGTTTATCTTTAACATCATCTATCAAAAATGTTAGAAATTTACGATTTTAAAAAATATCCTAATATGTTGTCTTTAATTCCATTGTTAGAAGTGTCAAAATTATGACATTTTTTTTTTTTTGTTATTCCAGCATCAACTGGTTTTGTTTTGAGTGTGTTTTTTCAATCCTTTTTTCAACAAACAATTTTGTTTTTAGCATAATTTTATAAAATGTTGAAATTTGACCTTCAAAAAAAACCAAGTGCATTCTCGAAGACACACTTTTTGTTTTTGGGGTGTTTTTTCATGTTTTTTGAGACTTTTTGGGCTAGAGTTCCCGTTTTGAGGTCAGGTTACCTATTTCATCGGTAAGAGTGTTTATTATTTTATAATTTCCTTAGGAGGCCCATTTAGACTTCAAAATTTGCCTAAATTGGACGAGCTCCCTGGGACTCCTGACATTCAAATCAGTGAGCTCATTGACGAGATAATGATCTCTGGGAGGTTTGTGGAATTTGGAGTCTCTCGGACATGAAAAATGTCCCTCCCGCAACCCTACAAACATGGGTAATATCTTTCAAGCACAAGTCATAACATTGTCAACTTCCCCTTATAACTACATGGGGCACTCCCGCGTGTGGTGGGATTATTACGTCTGTTGGGTTGGCGACGAGGGCTTCACCAAGTCATGCGCCTTCTGGTATATACCTTACCTATACTCCATTTGAGTGGACGACTTGTTTCCTTATTGATCACTGGTTCTTACGTTTTATGTTGTTGTCGTATTTACTATCTCCCGGGCCTCTATTCCTCATTCCAATTATTTTTGGGAGGGTCAATGTTTTTCGTTCTCTTCCTCCATAGTACAAGAATGGAGCCATCCTTTGAATTGGTGGCAGTTAGGTCAACCTCGTCGTTTCAAGGTTCAAACCCAACATGGATATCCTTCAATTGTCTGGTCTTGGTGTGTGGACTATAGTACCCACGTTTGTTTTCTATCTGGTTTTAATAGGGTGCTTTGGATTCCTAAACAAATTTTTTCAAGTCACTCAGACTTCCTTTATCCTCAGTCTTAGCTTCGTAACCTAATACGCCCAAGTCACTCAGTCTTGTGTTTTTCTCTCTAGGGTCCTCTCTTGTTTGAATTGGGTAGGACTTCAGGGTGGTCAATTTTCCCAACCACTCCTTACATCTTTGTGGATGATACCTCTGTAGTGGGGTTCATTGACTCTTATTAACATAAATCCCTTGCTTGGTTTGCATCTGTCTTATGGTCATTTCTCTGGTGTGTATTACTATTGTCATTGTTCCCTTATGGCTCCTCAATGAAGAATGCCAAGTCGCAGAGGTGGAATGACAGGATCCTCTTCCTCTCGTCGACGACTCTTTGGGTGGGAGTTTGCGAAGAATTTTTTTGACTCAATCCATTTGGAAGTAAGGAAGGAGATTATCCTCCTTGAATCAAAAGAATTAGGTGAAAGGACTTATTTTTCTAATTCAGAAGTTGTTGGGGATTGCCTCAAATGGACCCTAGATCCGAGGAGATTTAAGAAGCATCGACTTCATTTTCTACATTCCATAACATTGCATCAGCAGATGGAGACCTTGTTTCGTATGGTTCTTTGAGACAAACATGTATACAACTACAAATTGTTTACCGTACGAGAAGATATTAAAAGGATTCTTCAAAAATATGATTCAACCTTGATGACATTGGGACCAGATTAGCAAAGGTGGAGAAATTTGTAGTCTCTGTCTCGAAGACTAACTTAGCAGAGCAAAATGATGCCCATACTGTCATCAATGTCCCGCCACTAAATGTTTCATCTTTAGCAGCCATCTCCCCCATAGGCAAAGTCTTCATCCCTCTATTTGGTGATTATCTCATATCAAAGTTTTTTAATGGGTTTTGCAATTGTTATTCGTACATGGACATTTGGCACAGTGGTATGGTCTCTATGGTGTTCTCTTGGTTCTTTCTCCAGAGCTTCGAAGGTCTTTGTTTTGTTCCAACAAACGTATCTCCCTTTTGTTTAAGGCTCAAGGGAACAACTAACTATGTGTATTGAGGCCTACTTTGCTAGCTTTTCTTGTCATCATCTCCCTTTTTGTTTAAGGCTCAAGAGGACAGCTATTTGTGTTGAGGCCTACTTTGCTAGTTTTTCTTGTCATCATCAATACCCCTGTAATGCTTCGAGGCATTGGTGGATATATCTAATAAATAAGGAAATTGTGCTCTCAATTTGATCTCTATCGAGAACATAACCTCAAATATTATTATTAAAAGTTTATATGCAATAGTATAAAAAACCATCAAAAATCTGGTCCTAAATTTTGTCTTCATCTATTACTGAATCTACTGGTAAGTGCCATCTCGACATCTTTATTTGTTAGATAATATAGTACACAAATTCCTAATATTATTTATCATAGTTTCTATTCCAGAAAACACTTTGGTAGTGAAATTTATTTGTTGATTCGAAGGAATCATCTTTTCCTAGACTTATGATTACTAAAATTTAATGATCCTTAAGAATTCAGGGAACCTTGCATTTTCTTTTAGACAGTTTGTCAAAGGACAGGCTGCATTAGAGATCTATTATATGTATCATGGAGGAACAAATTTGGGTCATTCAGCAGGAGAATAGCTATGACTATGATGCTTCCTCTAATGAATATACCTGAATGGGATCACCTTAATCAGCTAGATAGGCAAAGCCATTAATTCATTAATGTGAATCCCAAATACACATCTTCTAGTCCTCAACCAGACGTGCATGGTTACTGGGTGAGACCAGAAATATGTTGAACATTTCTCGTTAAATATAAATACCAAGTATGAAGCTACGACTGAGTTCAATGGAGACTCGGATTATTTTCCTGTGTGGTAGGTCAGCATCTGCCTTATTACAAAAATGTGGCCTTCTACACTGCAACAAATGGTTCCTAGAGCACTTATGTATAAATGAAACCAACACATTAACCATTGTCAGGATCCAATTCTGCGAAAACAAAGGATTTTGGAATGATAATGTCAAATTGGAGTCGGCGTATAAATGAAGCCAACAGATTAACCATTGTCAGAATCCAATTCTGCGAAAACAAAGGATTTTGGAGTTGGCTGCATAAGCAAGAGATTAGGTAAGGATTTAGTTGAATAGAAGACTTCGGTCACTAGTTCAACCGATTTCCCATGCGCAAAACTTATTGTCAAACCAGGAGGTAACTCCTCAAATCATAATGTGTATTAGCTGAAGAATGCATATGTATTTATACATGGAGGTGAGGCTATTGGGATTCATCTCCCAATGACTCTTGGCCTTCCTTATTTCCTAATATTAAATAATATACAATATTACATGTGCACACCCATCCCATAGGATTAGGTGTCAACATTCCCCCCTTTAATCCGAAGGGATGTTGGTGAGTCCAAGCATCGATCTAAACTTTTCAAAGTTTTCTCTTCCAAGTGCTTTGGTGAAGATGTCAGCGGTTTGCTCATTTGTGGAACAATGATGTAGATGGATGGTTTTGGCCTGAACATGATGTCGAATTAGATGGTACTTTGTATTGATGTGCTTTGTTCGATCATGGAACTTTGGGTTCTTGGCCAACTTTATTGTAGAAGTGTTGTCGATCATGAGTGGTGTGGAGTACATTTGTTTCTTCTGCAAATCTTCCAGGATTTTCCGGAGCCACACAATTTCCTTTGTTGCTTCAGCTGCTGCCACATATTCTGCCTTGGTCGTGGAATCTGCTGGAACTGACTGTTTGCGTGATCTCCATGAGACAGCTCCTGATCCAAGACTCATGGTGTAACCTGTAGTAGACACCCCTGTTTCTTTGTCGCCATCAAAGTCTGAATCAGAGTATCCGGTCAAGATGAAGTCGCCTACCCGTGTATATTTGAGTCCAAAGTCTTGAGTCCCCTTCAAGTACCTTAGCACTCTTTTTGCAGCAGACCAATGTCCTTCACAAGGTTTTTGCATGAACCTTGAGAGGATTCCAACAGCAAATGAAATGTCAGGTCTGGTGGTGGTCAGATAGATAAGACTTCCTATAAGTTGTCTATACTTAGTTGCATCCTCAAATTCCTTCCCTTCAATAGATGTAAGCTTCAAGTTTTGTTCCATTGGAGTGGTTAAGGGATTACAGTCATCCATGCTAAATTTGTTCAAGAGATCTCCAATGTACTTCTTTTGAGAAAGAAATATGAATTTAGGATGTTGATTTACTTCAATACCCAAATACTAATGAACATAACCCAAATCAGTCATTTCAAAACCTTTCTTCAACTCTTTCTTCATTGATGCAATATAGCGCTCATTGTTCCCTGTTATCAAAAGATCATCTACATATACCACAAGATATACAACTATTTTTCCAACTTTCTTAACAAACAAAGTTGCATCATCAAGATCAAAATGTTTGAAGTCAAGTTTCAGAAGATGCTCGGTCAATTTCTCATACGAGGCTCGTGGTGCTTGCTTGAGGCCATACAAGGATTTTATAAGCTTGCAAACTTTGTGTTCTTGACCCTTTACCACAAATCCTTCTGGCTGGGACATATAAACTTTCTCCTTTAGATCTCCATTCAAAAATTTTGTTTTTCCATCCATCTGATGGACTTTCCATCCATTCTGAGCTGCCAAGGCAAAGAGAGTCCGGATGGTGGTCCATTTTGCTGTGGGAGCAAAAGTTTCTTCATAATCGACTCCTCCTTTTTGTGCAAAACCTTTTGCCACAAGCCTGGCCTTGTGCTTGTCAAGTGAGCCATTTGCTTTATACTTGTTCTTGTAGACCCACTTACAGCCAATTGGTTTCGTTCCCAAAGGCGGATCAACCAGCTTCCAAGTGCCATTCTTTATCAAGGCATCATACTCCTTTTGCATCGCTTCTTTCCATTCATCATGAGAAGTGGCTTCTTTGAAGGAATTTGGTTCATGATCTGTAGACAAACTCAATTCACAGTTATAAGCAATATCCATATCAACAGGAGAATCATAATTATCTACATCACCTTCGATTTGTTGAGTGGAACCTCTTGTTCCTGTTTTTCCAACCTCATCAGGATGAACATTCTCCAGTGTCTTTGTCAGCCATTTGGGAGGAACTTTCTGAGATGGCCCAGGCTGGTCATTTGACTAAGTTGGGATTGATTCAAGATTCAATCTCCCAATTCTGTCAATCACATCATCCAATGTGTCATCCGTGGTTGTTTCTTCATGTGGGGGAGAGAGTGCTTCAGGACATGATTCCATAGTTTTATTCAATATCTGAATCCCCCCTTCAAGATGTGGAATCACATTATCAAATTCTTGGAAGGACTTTGCATGTGTGAATATATCCAGGCGATCAAGTTTCCGCTCAACAACCTTGTCACTCTTGGAAGATTCAAGGAATATGACATCTCTTGCTATCACAAACTTCTTATTTGCTTCATCGTAGAGACGATATCCTTTGGAGGTATTGGAGTACCCCAAGAAGATACATTTGCGACTTCTAGCACCAAGTTTGTTCCTTTGACCCTTGGGTATCAAGGCATAACAGGTGGACCCAAAGACCCCGAAATGCTTTACCGAAGGAATGTGGCCATGCCACATTTCAAAAGGAGTTTTGTTTCTAATTGAACTTGAAGGACACCTATTCTTTATGTAAACAACACATAGAACTGCATCAACCCAAAACATCAATTTCACATTCTTGAAAAATAACATGGAGCGAACCATATTTAAGATAGTTCTGTTCATTCTTTCAGCTACACCGTTCTGTTGGGGATTATATGGCACAATTGTTTGATGTTTGATTCCATGTTGACGAAGATAATTTTCAAATTCGTTTGAAGTGTATTCTTTTCCATTATCAATACGTAGAGAGCCAATATGTGTTTGTGCATCATTTTCAATCCATGCATGAAAATTCTTGAAAGTTTGAAAAGCATCAGACTTATTCTTCAATAAGTAAATCCAACACATTCTGATTTGAGGAGTTACCTCCTGGTTTGACATGGACAGCGTATTATAATATGGTTTGTATATAAAATGGACAGCGTATTAATATGGTGGAGGGGCGGAATAAAACGCTGGAACAATGCGTATTGAAAGTGGAAAGGCGGTATTGGTTGTATCAAAGAGCGTTGTTATATATATGGGCGGTATTCAAAGCAGCGTGGAGAGGGAGCTCCAGTCGGAGTTATGACAACGTTGTATCATATGCCAAGGGCGTGGGTGTATGCAGCATGTTAAAAATGGAGGGCGGTGTGTATTGGACAACGCGGAGAGGGAGCGATATATCACAGGTATATATGCGCAGGAGAGGGAGCGATATATCACAAGTATATAAATCGATAAATGGTATGACAGCGTGGAGAGGGAGCGTTGTATGTTAAATGGGAGCAGTATATGCGTTGTATAGTGAGCAGTGTATGAGAGGAGGGACATGAGGAGGTAGAGGGTGTGCGCAAGTATGAATGGGGAGAGATAGCAGGTAGGGGAAGGGGTGAGGGCGAACGCAGGTCGTGAGGGAGTGAAGGAGAAAGGGAGGCCAAGAGGCCGTTACAAAAAACTGGAATGGGATCTTTGCAGGACTGCAGAGGGGGCTGCAATTTGCAATTTTTCAGGAACTGCAGGATTGCAGAATCTTCAGGAGCTGCAGGAGCTGCAAATGTCAGAGCTATGCAGAATAACAGTATAGCAATAAGTAGGAGCAGCAAAAACTATTATTAAAAACTAACTGAGCAAAGGAGAGGGAGTTACACCACAGGCAGAAATGTCAATAGTGGGACTAGCTCTGATACCATGTCAAACCAGGAGGTAACTCCTCAAATCAGAATGTGTATTAGCTGAAGAATGCATATGTATTTATACATGGAGGTGAGGCTATTGGAATTCATCTCCCAATGACTCTTGGCCTTCCTTATTTCCTAATATTAAATAATATACAATATTACATGTGCACACCCATCCCATAGGATTAGGTGTCAACACTTATGGAGCGTGCAATCAAACAAAACCAATAAGTTGCATTATATCTTCGGATAACACACTTCCATACATAAACCACCAGAGATCGCAACGCATACACAACTTCAACCACACATTTAAGAACCAGTTTAGGCTTTTGACAAAGGAACGAAACATTAGTCACACGACAGATCCCACATCATAAAATTGTAAACCTAGTTATGCCATTTATTCCACTCTGTATTTGCTTTGTGGGCTTCATATCTCAAGTGAGAAAGAAGCCTCCAAAAATTGGCTTATGCCGCTGATGGTGGCCAACACACGGTATTCTTTAGTAAAAGGCGAAAGAATAGTTCGCTCTGTGTTGACCACACGGCTCCGTAATTTTGAATTTCAATCGCCCGCTTATTTGTAGTCTCTCCTCTGTCTATTACTATTCTCACATTGAATGTGGGACAATTTATCACCCTACACACCTCACTTTTATTTACTCATAAATTGATATTGCTAGTAAATTTGTACACGTAAAATACAAAGCAGCGCATCTGATTCAAAGAGATTCAAACCAAGTATTTATGGGTAGTAAAATGTTTAATAATATTCAAAGAGATTCAAACCAAGTATTTATGGGTAATAAAATGTTTAATAATATTGTCTTAATTAACATTTCTTTAAAATTTAAAGTTTAATTATAAGTCACATTTTATTTATTTTATAACATATCAATTAATTTAGTTTAATTTAATAATATAAATTAAATGGTTAATGAATATGGATAAATATTAAAATATTTACTTTATTATATGTCTTGTATTTTCAAAAATTTAAAAATGTTATAACTAGCAATTGCTCCTAAAGGTGGAAAGATACACAGAAGGAATTGAACATGCCTATAATGTTACTACAAAAATGTTGCAACAAAGGAAAGATAACAACCTAAAGGGTGTGGAATTGAGAGGAAGAGATGTGTTCAGGCTTGCAATAGTCTCACACTTGTGTCGATGTCTCTCTCATAGATGTTGCTCGAACCACTTGGCTAAATTATTTCTTTTCAATCATACCACTATGTCAAAATATTATATACATATTATATCCAAGCTGTAACATGCAAGGCAATGAGGAGAAACATTGCCATAGGTCTTTGTGGGCACTAGCGCTCAAAAAATGTAATTGCACAAAGGAAATGACTAAAGTCAATGTGTATTGATAATGAGATTAAATAAAGAACATTTTTCACTCGAGTGAACTTTAGATTCCAAGATATTCTGCAATCAACATAAAGAAGGGGGTTTGTTTTAGAATTTAGTTATCTTCTTTTAAAAAATTTAAATTAATTTGTAGCCATTAATTCTAGTTTTAAATTTAATTTTTTTGTAGCAAAGATTTGTTGAAATTGCATATTTATTTGGTGTAGTTTACACGATCCAAGTGTCCAAGTAAACTTTCAAGGAATTGTATCCGTTTATGCATTCAAAATATAGTTTTTAAAATGAAAAGTTACACATGCTACATGCATATATAGAACGGAGTTGTCTTTAGTGCAACTTTTTGGAGTTTCTGGTACCGGAATCAAGTGAAAAAATTTGAGTTGAAATCGTGATTTCTGTTATTTAAACTGGTTTTTTTACTCTATATATGGATTCAACACCCTGAAAATCCCCTAAGGCACTTCGATTGTGCAAGGTTACCCATCAAACTTCTGTTTTCAATGAATTGCTGTCAGATTTTAGAGAAATTAGACCGGAAAAATCCATCATAAAATCCTTCAAAAATTCACACTAAAGACAACTTGTATATAGAACCAATATAGATCCATTTTGAACAGGATTAAATTTCTTGAGGTGCATATTTTTTGTTCAAGTTTTGCACTCTAAAAGAGGCCCCATAGACTATCTTTAGCCTTGTGGACATTAAAATTTTCTTTCTTTTTTTTCTCATCTTTCCAAAACTAATTATGGTGATCCATTTTGAAGATGATTAAATTTCTTGAGATGCATGTTTTTTTTTTAAGTTTTACACTCTAAAAGAGGTCTCATAGACTATATTCAGCCATGTGGACGTTAAAAGTTTCTTTCTTTATTTCTCATCTTTCCAAAACTAATTATGGTTGCCTTTGCACAACTCGTGCGGGTCCCACAATAACAAGTGACCATGTAATTTAATCCAATTAAGAAGTCTTTATGTCAAGGATGGTCATTCCTAAACAAAAAAAATCCCAATAACATCACGATTTAAGGTGGGACTTTATCATAATTAGTTAAAACAATTTTGTGTGGGAGTTATCTTAAGAATCCCCAAAGCTGAATTTCGATACAAACTTGACCAAAAATTTAGATATTTTTTTTGTTATATAAAAAAATTGGTTATGTTATGATCTAGTTGTAAATTGGTTGAAAAAATTAGAATTAAACCTATATAATTTTTCAATTAAACATTTTTATATCATTCTACGTAAAAAAATCCCTTAAACACCGAAATCTTTAAAAATACATAATTTAATGTATTATTAATATGTTAGCATCAAGAACTATAAAACTTCTTTTTTTAATCAACTTTAATTTAAGGTGTATGTTCCCCACAACATAGTAGGTATCATGGATTTTAAACAGGAAGCTCCATAACCACATCCTAAAAATAAATATATTTAGTTTTTATTTATGGTATATAAATAAATATTACACATTAAAATCATATTATAGTGATGCATATTTATTTATTATGTCTCAGTAATTTAAATATGTAATATAATTGTAAAAAGTAAGGTTATTAAATTTTTATTAATATAAATATTTAAATGTGCAATTTTTTAAAATAATGTTAACTAAAAATGAATTTGTTTAACTGCAAACTTTTTATAAATAACTTATAAAATAACTATATTTAAAAAAATAAAATAAAAATAAAAATAAAATAATAAAATAAAATAAAAATTTATAATATATTTTTTAAATGGAAATAGTTAGTTTAAATGAAAGTGAGTTATTTAATTCATGTGATAATTTTTTTATCACTTGAATGTTAACATTGTTAATAATTTTGTTATTATGCTTTACTTTTTTTTTAATAATGAGTGAGTAAACATTTTTCCCATTTGTAATTTGAAACAATAAGTAAACACTCCTAGCTCTTGATTTGAAGGAGTACCTACTAGGTATATGATATGCATTTATAGTTTGGAAAATTTTCACATTATTAAATTGTTTATTTTACATATATTTGTTTTATATGTGGAATGGAGAAATTATAAATCTCAATTTCATATTAACAAGGTATAAATATAAATGAGAGAAATTATATATATATAACACAATAACAACTACAATATTCAAAGTTGGTTGCAATTCAAAATTGAGAACGATAATTAGTGCAAAGTATAGAGAATCATGAAACTTTTGGAATAAAAATTATGCGTCAATAGTAATAATAAAAAGTATTTTGGTATACAAAAGTGAAAATTGTGGGCGACTGCTCTAGGTCGAAGCCTCCCCTATGGAATCCTAAGGTTTCTGCAACCCTGCAACGGGAGCCGTCAGGGCTCTTCTCTACTCTCACAGCGACATCACACGACTCTCGAAGTTCTCCCTCATCGCCTAATTCTGCACTCCGCTAATGGCAACCCCAATGGGAGGGGTGAGCACCCCTCCCCCTCCTTAAAATTCCCCTTTTGACACCGCCAATACGACTCTAAATGAAAAAAACCCGCCCTCTGACTCCGTAAGGCCATGGGTTGATCCAAACTTTGAGCATAACGACAAACCGAAAAGTCAAAATGCATTTACGGAGCAAAAGAAAGCTTCCTCTACCACATGCATACCGATAGCAGCCGACTGCCCGAAAATTGACCTTCTTGGACATCGCATCAACACAAAGATTCAGTATATGAAGGATAATGCCCTCATTGGTAAATTTATAGGCTTCTGGCCTACTGAGATTGCTCTCCAAGGTTGGATCGCTTCGAAATGGAAACCAAAGGGACATGTCACCCTACAGCTTGGACCAAAGGGCTTCCTCAACGCCATTTTCAACTACATTGAGGATAGAAATCGTATCTTGGATGGTGGTCCTTACTTTTTCAACTCAACAAGCCTGTATCTGAGAGATTGGGTTGAAAGGTTCAACCCAGACAAGCAGGACTTTAACTGGGCACCAGTCTAAATCAGAATGTATTCATTGTCGTTGGAATACTAGGATGAGGAATCCTTAAAAGACATTGGAAATGGACTGGGAGAGTTCATCAAGATAGCTGAAGAAACCAAACTCGGACGATACCCGTCTTATGTAAGGATTTGCGTCTACATGCACCTATCTAAAGCCCTAACAGATTTGGTAAGTCTCTATCATGATGATTTTGAATGGGTTCAAACCATAGATTATGAGCATGTCCCTTACGATGCAGAAAATGCCATGAACATGGCCATCTATTCAGGGATTTCCCCTTAAATCAGCCTCCTAAACCTACCCCTAGCCCTTAAAATATTGATGTTGAGGGTTTCACCAAAGTCCCCAACCATAGAAAGCACTCAAAGAAATCTAATGCCATCCCCAAAGTCTCCCCCACCGCTCCGACCAACAACAGCTTCGATATCCTTGCTAACCAACCAATCCTAGAAGGAGAATACTCGTGTCCCTCATTTGCAACGCCTAGAAATTTCGTTCCCAACCCCTCTGTCACTCCTCTGATCATCCCCACCCCCTTTGTCCCTTACTTTGACCCATAGGGATCCACCCCTCAGCCCAGTAAAGACAAGGCCATGGTCATTTGGAATCCCAATCAAATGGAGATTGATAGCAATTCTCAATCGGCTTCTCAGAAAGAAGAATCTAAGGAAGAAATGAACCAGCCTACCCACATGGATGAAGAAACAGAGAGTATCGATCTAGGGATCTGAACATCTTAGCTCTAGAGATGGCATGCAAACACAAGGAATATGACAAGATACCCCTCAGGCAGATCGATAGCCTAGAAGTAGTACTCTTTCGGGCACAACAACACAACTCTCTGGGTATTCAAGCAAGAAACCCTTGGAATGGAAAAAAGATAATCAAAGAATCAAAGAAAAGAGGATGAAGAACATATCTGCAAAGAACTATCATTGTGAGAGAAATGTTTGTCGAATCTGGGTGATATCCCAAGCTGACCAAGTTCTTCTGGCCGATCTCCCATAGTTCTCAATCAAGCTCACCTCATGGAACATTCGAGGGCTCAACAGCCCCGCCAAGCACTGAATGATCAAGAACATGATGAAGCAAGACAGACGAACTGTATTCTTCATACAGGAAACTAAATGTACCAGTACTACCCTCGACTCCATCATCACCAAGTTATGGAATGAATGGAGTACCATAGCAGTTGATGCCTCTGGCGCCTTGGGTGGTTCAGCCATAGCTTGGGATCCTCGGATCATCTCCCTTTCTGACATTCATGGTTCTTATAATTTCATTCAAGCTTCCTTTCACTTCATAGGCTCCAACATCCATGGTCACCTCACTAATGTGTACTTCCCTCAAGCCCCTCTTCAAAAAGTAGCCATGCTCAATACCTTGGACATCCTTAACTCTTCCAATCGCCATCCTCTTTGGATTGTTAGAGGTGACTTCAACATGATCACTAAGCTTGAGAAAAAAATAGGAGGTCGATCCAAGCTTGAGATAGACAATCTCAACTTCAAAACTTTCATTCAAAGAAATTGGTCGATTGATATTCCCTTCTCTAATGGGATGCACACTTGGAACAACAAAAGATCTGGCTCACAGCAGATAGCCTCAAGATTGGACTGCTTCCTCATCTCAGACAATGCAATTCATTTGGGAGGTGACATCCATTCCTCCATACTTCCATCTATTGGTTTAGATCACTGGCCCATCCTCTTGCAGTGGCCGCTTCCAGGAGCAACTGACAATCGACCATTTTGTTTTGAACCCTTCTGGTTTCCTCAGCCGGACTTCAAAGATTTTGTCACCACTTGGTGGAGCAGTTTCACTCCACCTGCTGGCTCCAAAATGTATCAATTTCAACAAAAACTCAATAATCTCAAATACTTGCTCAAGAAATGGAATCATTCCACCTTTGGGAACATCTTTTAGCATCAGAAGGAACTGGAGCAGTAAATGTCTGAGCTACAGCTGCGCATCATTAAAGAGGGTAGATCAGATTCTCTAGCATCCCAAGAAAAGATCCTCCTCACTAAACTGGATGAGCGACGAATGCAAGAGGAAATGCTATGGAAACAGAAGTCAAGGATTCGTTGGCTCAAGGAAGGGGAGAAGAATACCAAATTCTTCCATCGCTCCACCATTCAACGATGAATGCATAACCGTATTGCCATTCTCAACAATAGTCAAGGGGGTTGGTTAGAAGAACATGAGGATATAGAAAAAGAACTCCTCAGTCACTTCAAGATATCCTTCAGGAACCTCCAGGATGTCGGCAACAAGCAATCAGCAAGATCACTCAGCACATCCCCAAGCTTATCACTGAGGAACACAATCAAATGTTACTCAAACATGTCTCCCTCCAAGAAGTTGAACAGGCAATGGCTCAGCTCAAAGACAATAAGGCTCCTGGTCCTGACGGATTCACCTCAAAAAATTTCCATTTCCTCTGGGAAAACATCAAATTGGAGGTCTGGGACTTGGTAGAGGAATCTAGAAGTATCCATTGGATCCTCCTGTCACTCAATGCAACCTTTCTAGCCCTCATCCCCAAAGAAGAGCATTCTATCACTCCAGACAAGTACAGACCAATCGCCTTGTGCAACGTCATCTACAAGCTAATCTCCAAAGTCATAACCAACAGGCTCAAACCTCTTCTCCCCGTGTTCATCTCCCGAAAATAGACGAGCTATGTGGAAGGACGACAAATCCTGGACGGGATTATTCTCACTCATGAAGTGATTCATTCTCTGAAGCATCTCAAGAAAGCAGGTATGCTCTTAAAAATATACCTCTCCAAAGCTTTTGATAAACTAAGCTGGGACTACATCAGCCAGATGCTCTTAGCCTTTGGATTTTTCCCTACCTGGACTCACTGGATCATGAGCCTCATCTCTTCCCCTTTCTATTACATACTAATCAATGGGGCTCCTTCTCCCCCTTTCACCCCCTCCTGAAGTATTCGTCAGGGAGATCCACTCTCGCCCTTCCTCTTTGTCCTCATGGCAGAAGGATTAGGTCGTCTCATCCAGCATGCAACCTCTACCCACTCTCTTCGGGGTATCTCTATCCATGACAATCATCTCATCACTCATCAACAGTTTGTGGATGATAAAATGATGTTTAGTCACCCCTCAGTTCACGAAGTCAGCACCTTCAAGTCTTTGCTGGACATATTTTCTGAAGCCTCGGGCACCACCATCAATGCTGCTAAATCTCAAATCTTCTTTTTCAATACCCCAGCCATAGCTCAATGCAACATTGCTAGACTTCTTGGCTTCCCCATAGCCACTTTTCCCTCTAAATACCTTGGAGCTCCTCTAATTGATTCAGTGATTAAATACTCCTCTTGGAAAGATCTTTTGGATAAATTAGAGGCATGTTTATCATCCTGGACCTACAGATCACTCAACATTGCCAGCAGACTGGTCCTGATCAAAGAAATCCTCCAATCCATGCCCCTGTACCTCTTTTCTGTGTTGGCGGTGCCAAAATGGGTTTTAAAAAATATCAGAAGTCTGCAATGCAATTTCCTTTGGGGAGCTTCGAGATTAAATTGAAAATGGGCATTGGTGAAATGGTCAGTTGTGTGCACTCGAAAATTGGATGGAGGACTGGGGCAAAGGGACCAACACCATAGTAACGCGGTCATGGGAGCACGTATTTGGTGGAATTGGATCTCCAAGCCTCACACTCCCTGGGCTCGTTTATGGACTTCCAAATATGCCAACAATAGACCGCCCACAGATCTTATTCGACTCATTTCTATGGACTCTGGCTCTCTCATCTAGAACGCTACCAAACAACACAGGGCTATCATCCAAAAGCATAGTTTCTGGGAGATCAGATCAGGACACTCTACTCGCTTCTAGGAGGATTCATGGCAGCAATTGCCCAAATTGGCAGACCTCTTCCAAAGACCCAAATGGCAAGCTTCTTTACAAGCTCAAGTGAACAACCAAGTTAATCTCTTATGGAAACCCCTACCCATCTTGGGCTACCGCCAATGGATCCCAGCTGCTCAATGGCAAGCGAACTGGTAGGAAGAATTATATGAGGAGACTGACAAAGAGCTAAGCAAAATAAAGATCAAATGCTCAGAAAATTCGGATATACTTCGATGGGGCCACACTCCTCAAGGTAATTTCTTCACCAGAGAAGCTTATCACTTGCTCTTCTCCACAACTCAGGAACCCCAGGACATGATCTGGACTCAAATTTGGAGACCAGGCATTTGGCCCAAAATCTCCACCTTTCTTTGGCTTCTCAACAAGAAAAGGATTCTCACCTGGGACAATCTTCTCAAGAGGGGATTCATAGGCCCTTCAAGATGCCCCAATTGCCTGAAGCACGCTGAAACTATCTCTCATCTAATGGATACATGCACGCTGGCCAACAACTTATGGGAGAATATGAACATCAGATGCAGAAGATCTAGCATAATTAAAGGTGACATTGCCAATACTATTAGAAATTGGCCTACTGGCCCTTTCAACAACAAGTTGCTCAACACTCTTTGGATCCTTCTTCCTGGGCTCCTTCTCTGGTCAATCTGGAAGGAATAGAACAGATGAATCTTCAAAAATCAAATCAATCCTTTGGATACCATCTGGACCAATCTGTGCCTCAACCTTCAAGAGACTCTGGCACTGCATCATTGGCAGGACTCTGACATTCCAAATCAGCGTCCATAAAGCATCATCTGGGCGAATTGGCACCTTTCCATCCCCAATTTCCCTTTGAGTACCCGCACCCCCTCCAATCATCCAGATACGCCCAACTCATGGATCCCCCTACACGTGGACTGATCAAGATGAATTTTGATGGAGCCTCTAAAGGAAACCATGGTGCAGCTGGTTTTGGTGGCATCTTCAGAGACTCAACAAGGACCCCCCTTGGCATATTCTTTGGCTCAATAGGCTGGGACTTAAACAATTCTCCAGAATTTGAAGGCCTATTGCAGGGGCTCTTTCTAGCTCAGGAGCACAATTTTTTCCCCTTAGAAGTGGAAGGAGACTCTCAAATCATCATCCATGCGGCCACTCACCTCCTCTTGGGAGCCTCCACCTCCAAGTTATCAAAGATTTGGCGTCTTGCAGTGAGGTTTGATCAAATTGAACAATGGCTTAAGACTCATCGGGCCATCTCCTTCAAGCATGTCAGACGCTCTGCTAATAAAGTAGCAGATCTCCTAGCCAACAAAAGAGTCAAGCAAGATCTCTCTCTTTTCTCTAGCCCTCTCTTTAGTACCAATGATGTTTCTCTCATTCAGGAATGCACGCAACTAGTGCAAAATGAAGTTATGCTCCTGGATGCGGGTGTTTAAACCGAGATAGGAGCTGGCAGCCCCACTGCTTGACACGTGGCCTAGCAACATGGCCACGCATGGAGCCTGTCCTGCAGCCCCACTGCTTGACACATGGCCTAGCAACATGGCCACGCATGGGGCCTGTCCTGCAGCCCTTAATTTCTCTAGCTGCTCGCCTCAAGTTGACATTACTACCTCTACCCTTTGCCTTAACGCATGTCCAATCCGCAGCCCTGAGCTCTTCTTCATGGCATCGCGCCCTCCTTTGTTTTCATTCTCTTCATGTCGCCTTTGATTCTCTGTTTTCTCTGCTCCGAGTTCCCCCTTGCCATCAGAGACGCATTGTGACCTCCACCTTTTGTTATCCTCGACGCCTCATCGCAGCTGTGGTCCTTCTGTCTTGCAGCCTCTAAATGCCAACCTTAACGCCCACTCGACCTCATCGCCTCCACTAGCTAGCCTCCCTCACACTCATTCCTACTCCAACATGTCGCGGAAGCATAGAATGTGTTGTCGCCATGGAAGAGGTCGGGGCCAGTCCTCACGCCCGCCCATCTCCATTCACTCTGACAGTCGCTTCCCGCCTCCTGAAGACAATTCAAATCATTTCCATTATGATTGCTCCCTTGACAGACCTCGACTTACAACCACCATCACTGTCAGCTTTCAGGAGGCGCCTTCAAGCTCTGCTGGGTAAGGTTCTATAAAACGTCCCAAGAAATCTACAATTTCTCTAACACCTCCTCAACACTCTCGGAAATTCGAAGCACTACTGATCAAACCAGAAGCACACCACTCCATCGGCGAAGGCAACAGAGGTGGAAGTCCAGAACGCTCGGTGGGTGAGAAGAGGAAAGGCAGCGCCAGCCTTGTGCGCACTGCCACCACCCCAAAACCCACCGCTCAACACTCGAAGAAAGATGATGATTCTTCTGATGATTACAGGTGTCTTATCGTTGAGGAGCCACCGCCACAGCCTCATGACACTCAACATGACATGCAGCCACAACAATGAGAGGTTTCCTCTCTCTTTTTTGTTTAATTTATCTGATATCATGTATTTCCTGAACAATTTGGCAAACTCTTGGTCTTTTCTGGTTAATGTTGGTTTCCCTACTAAGGGCAGCTTGGGCCGGTTTCCCCATCTGGGGCGGTCATATTTTTGTATTTTTGAACTCTGCTCCCTCCGAAATTGGCTAGCATAGCAATTCCGAAGGCAAGCTTTGACCTGTATATTATGTTCATATTAATAGAATAGTATAATTTAGAAAAAAAAAAAAAAACAACAACAACAACAACAACAATTAAGAGTGTGTTTCTTTGGTAAATGTTATAGGTTCAAATTCAAAGAAGATATATATATATATATATATATATATATAGCTTTATAATTTTTAAATGAAAAAATTTCAGATATCAATTTAACATCTAATTTAACCATAATCTTAAAATTAAATTATCATTATTATTATTACTCTTTTTCAAAAACGTTAAAAATAAATAAATAACAAACTTAATTTTAATTTTAATATTAAAAATTAATTAAATATATGTATCCCTACTTTATTGTGGAGATTCTCAATTTGTAAATAGGCTTTGTTATAATATCATGGGTCATTATTATGGCTTATCGATACTACATGCCCAAAAAACCATAACTCATTTCATGCAACACTTGTTCATATACACATTTTTTTAATTAATTAATTTAATTAAAATGATAAAAAAGACAACTACTTTGGAGATAAATCTCAATCATTGATTTATGCATACTACTATGAAAATTCTAAAATATTTCATGGAGATTATATCCTTACCATTGACCTAATAATTATTGATAATTAAATTAAAATTCAGAAAATCATTCCAGAATATACAAACTTATCTAAATAATTAAATTTCTTATTTTTAAAATTAATGAAAATTTTGTTAAATTTCTCACCATGAAATAAAAAGTCTATTTTTTTTAAATATATTAATTTAATTTAGTAATTAATATATGTTTAATTTAAATTAACAAAACAATATATTATAAACTTTTTGAAATTTAAATTTAAATAGAACTTTTAAAAGAATCCAAGAATCTAAAAACAGTGATTTATAATATATCAAAAATCTAAAACACAATAAAACTCTACTTCTCACTAAAATTTTGTAACCAATAATTTTCTTGACTTAAATATTCGTTGATTAATCAATCCTTAACCCTTCTAAAAGAGGGTAAAAGTTGCCTCTCCTTTACTTAAGTCGCATTGATTGCTAGCTAGGTAACATTAGACAAAACAGATGTTAAAACAACATACTAACATATGTCAAATGGAAATGAAGAAGATAGACAATGCCTACCCTGACCAATTTCAAAAAAGGACACCTTCTATATAAAAATATACATGGTTATCTAAATAATTAAATTTAAAATTTTTAAAATTAATGAAAATTTTGTGAAATTTCTCTTCATGTAATAAGATGTTTATTTTTTAAAAATATATTAATTTAATTTAATAATTAATATATGTTCCTTGACGGGGGTGTCATAAATGATGGAAAAATGGCGATGAGGCAGCGACAAAGTCTGTCCGGTCTCCACGCGCGCCCTTACCACGTAGTAATAACATGTAATAAAGGTGGGTGCCAAGGCGAGGCACTGCTGCCGATGGAAATGGTTATTAAACGCTGCATTCAGAGCTCGCCAGGAACTAGTTGGTCGAGCTAGGAAATGGTTTTGGTTTGCAGAGAGGAGAGGGTCACACAACTCTTTCATGCCTCAATGAGGTCTAGGCCTTGGGGGAGAGGCAGAGAAGCTAATTGTGACAGTGCAGTTTGGTGGGTGTTGGCAGCCCGAGTCGGCTCCAGGGATCCTGGAATGCATAGGGAGAATGAAATGCTATGCCTTCTCGTTGAGCCTCTTCATCTTCGAGGTGAGGTGCTAGTGAGAAGGGAGAGTTCAGTGCTTGCAGGCTCTAGTAAATTGTTGGTGAATTTATTTTTCTTTGTTATTGTGGGTTGGGGAATTAGGCAGGGGGGATCGTGGGTCTGGTTTGACTCAGAATTGAGGTAAGCCTCTGGCCCATCGGCTTCCTAAGAGGAGTAATTGTCTTGGAGGTCACTTTCGACCTATGGAAGCACAAGGAGCAGACTAACTGGGTGGCAGGCAAAAGGTTCGTGGTGTTTTAGTGTAAGCAAGTCAAATACTCCTCGCCTTTCACCTCCTGGGCGTGGGGAGAGGACTCTAGACATGGTAGGGGATGGTATGACTCTCAGTTATCTTCATGGGCAGTGGTCAAGTGTTGCATAGAGTTTTGGTGCAATATTTTGTTGGGAGGTACTTTCTATTGGAGTAGTGATTGGCAATGGGGGTATGCTTGGGTTTCGCGCCATAGAGGACGGCCCCGTCAAGGGGGTGGAAATCCCCAACAGGCCGAGAAGCCAGCCCAGGGTAATAGAACTTCTTCAGATTCTTCTAGAAGTCGCATCACTTAGGAGGTCGTTGTGGTCTCCCCATCCCTTATTTGATTCATGTGGCTGCACCAAAAATGTTGGAGTCCATTGCAACCCAAGTGCGGAATGCCCAGGTGAATATGGACATCCTCAGGGACCATCAGTATGATGATCATAATGAAATGGTTGCTTACATCAATGAAATTCAGTTCATCCAGGGTGAAATCTTGAAACAACTGGACAGTTTGAGACACCAACACTAGCGCACCAATGACCACCTTCACAGCCTGAAAGCGAGGGTGGAGAATATTGACTTCCATATGCATGAACATGTTGTCTATTTCACAGCTCCCCCTGTAATCCCCCCCAACCCCCCTCTGTAAAATGTTTCTCTTTGTTTTGCTTCAAATTTTGTTTACTTTATGTATGTCATGGCTTCTAAGTTGTATGAAAACAATGCATGGATTCAGTGGCTCGTGTTTCCCTCCAAGTCCAAATCTCAACAAGTCTGTTTGGTCTGAAAGAAAGGGGCATGTTGAGATGAATTTTGTACTTTGCACTTTGACGATAATAATATGACAAACATTTAAAATTATTCCTCCACTTTGTTTAATTTAAAATTTTCAGTGTTCCTATTTTTCCTTTATATCATGATTCCTACCTCACACCCAAAACTGAATTTAACATAATGGAGTCAAAATCCACAAACAAATAATTAGGTTTATAATTATTATCATGAACATCAACATTTTGTGTAATAGAAAAGAGATGCCTTATTGCTATCCTTAGTAGTTGAATCTATCAAACGCTTCAAAGCAGTAGCGATACATTGTCACGATAGAGAGAAACTCTATCTATGGGAGACGAGAAGGGGGAGTTATAAAACAAGGTGATAGAGTAGCCCATTTTAATTTACGACCATATGTAAAAAAAACTACATGATTTTGAGTTGCCTGAAAATCTTGGTATTAGGTCTGTGAGCCTACAGATAGGACAATGCCTCCTCAACGTAAAATATTCTAGATCATTGATTCCTCCTCTTGTACTTAGGTTGGTAATTTGACTTCTTTAGGATTGTCTAAACCTAATCCATTGATAAAATGGGTGGTATCAGTTATTTCATAAGTTATTTCAGGTTATTTTATCTTGTGTTTAATGGTCGGACATGTGTTCACCCCAATCATCTTTTTTTTTTTAACAAAATAGAAAAAATCATCGAAATTTTATGCAACATTAGACAAAACAGATGTCAAAATAGCAGATGGAAAAATGTCAAATGGACATGAAAAAGGTATACAATGCCTAGCCTAACCAATTTCAAAAAGGGACATCTTCGGTGTATAAATAAAATAAACTATAATTTTATTTTAAATTATTATAATAATAATTAATATATGAGCCCCTTGATCAGGGTGATTGGAAATGTAGCAATGGAGGTTGGGGGACCGCCACCCTACTACCTCCCACTGCATTTAAGAGGGGGATGGCATGGCCAACCCTCCATGCATAACACTTGCAAGATTATTCTTCATTCACTATGACGTTAAGCCTCCCATAGTTCTCTTCTCTTGTGAAACGTATTTCTACTCTCCAAAATTTACGATGTGTCTGGACTCCTTCCAAGTCACTAGTGGGATTATTTTCTTGGCTATGTAATGGTGTTAGACATGTGCACAAAGGAAAGTTTGCAGATCTATGGCGTGATTCTTAGCCTTGTTTTGAAAAGAGAACACTTCCCTATAGTGATGCAATGGCAGTGGCCTGCGATTACAAGCAAGCCAATTCAAATTTTGAGTCTAGTAGAAATAGTTGCTTGCTTGCGATGTTGGATTATGGACCAAATCCAAGATCTCGGCTTACAAAGACTTTGTGCCTCATAATTCTATAGATTACACTGGAGCTGAACGGGGAAGCTATTGGCGTCACCACCCTACACTTTGTGTTTGAAACCCTGAAAACTCTAGCAAAATGACTGATCACATTAAAGTTACAAGCTTTTCTCTTAACCCATGTTATATGTTGTTATTAATTTGAGTTTGTGAGGTTCAAGTTTGGGTATTCCTTGTTAATTTTTAAAAGGGTTCATTCTGTCCTACGCCTTGGGGTTTCTTGGTGAGAAAGTGTTTCTAACTGGAGGAGGTCTTTTGCATCTATGTTTTACTGATCCTTTTATTTGTGTTGGCTCATGCTAGACCATATTCCCTATATCTTTTGCCCTTTCATCTGTCTCACCCTGTTTAATCTCAATCCCCCTAGTTTGGGTTTGTTTGGGTTCAGTAACCTCTTCCAAATTCTTTTTTATTAGTTTAGAATTCCCTGGAAATTTATGTTTAGACACAAGGGAGCTGGTGATAGAGGACTGCAATGGCGACCACTTGACCAATCCTAGCCCCAAGAAGTCGTTGTAGTCTTCGACTCCGTTATAACTCCTAACATTCGTGAAGAAATTCGCTAGCTTGAAACTCTCGCCACTAATGACCGTTAAACATATTCCAAATCTCTAATTTTGGAGGAGGTGGCCAATTGGGTTCTTGACCTGGGTCACCCCAGTGGAAGCCAAAGCTAGTCCTTGAACTCCATAATAACCCATTGGAAAATGAAAACTCTTTTGGGTAGAGTCCTCAAAGAGAAGCATGAAAGATCATGATAACATCATTTCTTCCTTGGATGAGATCAAGTGGGTGCAATGATATCGTGCTCATGTTTGGCTAGCTTGGATGCTCGTCTGCCTAACCTTGAAAGCCACCTTCAATGTTAGCTTAAGCCATATGCTCCAACTATTACAAGTGCACCGGATCTTGCTCCAGTGACTTCTTCTTACTCTTGACCTCATGATTTGTCTCTATACAGTTATTTTTATTCTTTATGTAGCTCAATCTCAAATAGTTCTTATGGTTTTCGGCAATAGTTTTTTTTATTTTGATATACTTGCTCTTAAATTACCAATCAACAAATTTGGTTTCCCTTGAGGCATATTGAGACCGGTAATAGTATAAATTATGATGTATGGGATGGTGAATTTTGAGGTAATGCAAAATTAACTTATGAAAATAAAGAATTAATATATGAGTCAAATATATATATATATATATATATGTATGTATGTATGTATGTATGTATATATATATATTTATTTATTTATTTATTTATTTAGAAAAACATGTAACAAGATTCCTCACCATAAAGATTCAACACCACTAAGTGGTGTTGAATCTTTGTTAGGAATCTTGTTACATGTTTTTCTATATATATATATATATTTATTTATTTATTTATTTATTTAGAAAAACATGTAACAAGATTCCTAACCATAAAGATTCAACACCACTTTACTATGACGATTCTTAACCTATAATTAGGCTTGGTTAATACCATGGCTTACTAATACCATATGCTCAAAAAATAATAACTCATTTCTATATGACATTGTTTTAATTAATCAATTTAACTAAAAAGGACAAAAAATGTATAACTACTTGTGAGACCAACCATAACCTTTGATTTATAACTGGTAATAAGAATATTTTGGAATATTCCATGGAAGTTAAATCCATGTCATCCACCTAATAATTGTTGATAGTTGAATTAAATTTTTGAAAACCTTATTCAAAATATACATTCCCTATCTCAAGGGGGCAACTCAATGGGCGATCATTGTGATATGAAGTATTTTGTCAACTACGAGATCCAAGGTTCAAATCGCCTTAGAATAACCTGGTTGGCGAAGAGGGTTGTCATAAGCCCCAGAGGTATAGAGGTAGTACCTGAAATTGACCCCATGTCACATGAGCATGGGCTAACTTATAACTACGGTTCAAATCCCCCTGGAGTAACCTGGTCTATGGAGAGGAGGATTGTTGTAGGCCCCAAAGGCATAGTAGTGGTGGTCGTAATCGACTACATGTCATGTGAGAACAAGGCCAACCCAATTATTGATTCCTACGGTACAAAAAGTAAGAAGAAGAATAAAAGAAAACAGAAGACGAAAAAAGAAAAAGGAAAAAGAGATAGAGATGTCCTAAAGATACACCTATCCAAGTAAATTATACTTATCCAATAAATATATAACTAAATTGTTATTTACTTGCATTTATTCCCAAAATAATTAAAAAGCACCCAACAATAGTGATGTCATTAAAGTGTAAATCATATTAACAACATTAAATACACTATTACTAAGTACATAATGTTGACTCATACTTCAACGGATTATAATTGTGAACCATAGTATTGGTTACAAAGTATGTAATGTTTACTCATACTTAAAAGCATTATAATTGTGAACCATAATATTGGTTGCAAAGTGTGTATATTCGCAGACATTTTTGAATTTTTTAAACCCAACTAGCGGGAAACAACATAAATCTCATTGATCCTTCATGGCAACATGTTCGAAGGAGGATTTTTCCCCTCCCTAATTTGAGGAGGAACCCTTCTAAGCATTAATCTCTAACCTCGAGAATAATTTTCATCCTAAGGAAGCTCAACAGAGATTCGTCAAAAACGCCTCAAATATTATGGCTATCACTCTTCCTCAGTGATTTCAGAAGAATGCTCTAGCCTTTACTGACAAAGCACATATCAGTAAATTCATGGGCATGTGGCCCTCTCCAAAATTTGTGGAGTAATGGGTTGACAAAACTTGGAAATCTAGCCATTTATGTATTGGCTAACGATTTTTTTCCCTCCTTTTCGAGTACAAGGATGATCTCGATGTGGTTTTCAGCAATGGTTTGTATTTCTTTAGCTACAGAGGTGCGTACTTAAATGCCTCATCTCTTGATTTCAATCCTGATGAGGATGTTCCTAAGGTTGTCCCTGTGTGGGATGAGCTCCCACATTATCCCCTCTTGTGTTGGAGTAATGAATGCCTTAAAGCCATTGGAAATGGCGTTGAGCTTTAGTAGGATAGAGCGGAGCCGAAGGGTGATCTGGACTTATGCAGGAACATAATAAAATATAGAAATACACATAAACGCAGAAATGCAGCAGAAATAAGACTTCGCTTCATTAATATCACATAACTAAAATATGCTTACAGACATAATGAAAATAATCTAGATAGGGGCGCTATTAGCTTATCTCTGAGAAGAGATGTGGCGGCTACAAGCCTTTGAAATATGTGTTACAAGGAGGCTCGAAGGCCTATTTATTATTGAGAAACAATGGAAAACCATAAACATTTAAAAACCTAACCCAAAGAGATGAAACACCAAACTATGTGCCTCGTAAGGGTAAATTGGTACATCAATTTCTCGGGGTCATAACTTTTGCATACGATCTTCGTTTTACGCACATGATACCTCGTTAGAAAGATCTACCTGAGGACTACAACTGCTAATATTTAATATTATGTCTTCGACTCTTATTCACATGGGGGTGTTTTTCCCAAAAAAAAAAAAAACATCGTTTAGGGCCTCAAAATGACTCTGGAAGTTCAGGACCCGAAAAACTACCAAAAATAGTAAATTGTGCTACAATTAAGGAAACTGAAAAACTGAAAGAAACAAGGGTGGGGATCTAAGTGGAATAGGTGGGTGGCCACTAATATCCACCTGCATCATTCCTCCCCCCTTATGAAGAAATGGTACCCATTGCGTTGAGTTCCTCCATGAGATGAGGAAACGTTTGTTGAACTTGGTCCCTGGTGAGCCACTTGCCTTGGTGAAGGAGTTGACCTGCTTTGACAAATTGATATAGTTGGATCCCCTGCTGGCGGTGTTGAGATTGCAAAAATATGATGAGCTTAGTGGAAAGAAGTTGCCTTCACTAAGTGGGCTCGCAGGCTATTTTTGGCACAAAGTCTATTTTTAGACTATGTCTATTTTTAGACATGTCAATCATATTCTATGATTTGCAGGATGCTATTTGTGGATGGTTGGTCAAGTTGGAAAAATAGATGGACTTCTATTTTTAGACATATTGGGCGGAATCTATTTTTTAGATTGCGAGTCTAAAAATAGATATGTCGAATATTATTATCTCTTAATAATATTTGGACTATAAACATTATCTTATTCTCTTGGAGCACTTTAGTTAAGTGCACAGATGTGGCACAGGAGCTGACAGAATGAATTACGCTATTCCTAAGGGTTAAGTGGAGCTATTTCATGGATACTTCAGTTGAAACTCATGTGAGAGAGTTTGCTGGAGTTGCTTGAGGAAGTTAATGGAGTTGTGTTCAGTTTAACTAAGCTAAACATAGTTGAGCTAGTTGTATCTAGTCTAACTGATTGATACACTAGTGAGAGTGGTGTGAATTAATTATTAATTAATTCACTAATTATAAACTCATTAATCAACTAAAAAATACATCAGTTAACTTCAGTGCATGGACAGTGTCAATGGAGACCAGTGAAGAGATAGGTGAAAGAGCAGTGTGACTATCAGTTATGACTATACTATTGCATGATTTGCAACAACCAGTGATTGGAGATGCCAGTGAGGATTGCGCAGTACAAGCCAGGTGGTTCAAAGTTATTTATGAGCCATTCTTCAGCATTGATTGCGCAGTAGAGGCAGGCTATCAGGTGGCAAAGATTGGAGCATGTGTTTTGCTAGATCTAGCTTGATTAGTGTGTAGAAATTGGAGATTGTACTGAGAGCTTGTGAGGAGCTTTGTATGATGATTTTTACATGATCTCTATGACATATAATATACAGATAGTTGGGGGTTTTCAGCTTTAAGCTTTCCCATAAATTACTGTGTTCATATGTGTGAATTTTTATGGTTTTAATGTGTGCATGCAATTGATTTTATTTCCGCATGTAATGATCAATGGTAGAAGAGATTCTATATTGTGCATGAAGATAAAATAGTGTGTGATCAAGAGAATCTCGGTGGATAACATATCAGTTATTCAAATTTCTACATGGTATCAGAGCGATATTGATCATTGGAGCAATTGCAAAACATTGAAGCGGTTGAGTTTTGAGTTGGTGGAATTCGAATTTGCAGTAGTGTTTTCTTGGTGTCGAAGTTGAGATGTCTTTCAACGGATTGCGATTGGAGTATGCCCTTGAGGGAAACTCGAATTATATTTCATGGAAGGATAGGATGGAGGCAGTGCTGGATGATAATGGGTTGAAGGAGTTCATAGATGCATAAATTCCAAAACCTACTTCTAGCGATGCTGCCGTACTTGATGCATGGAAAAAGAAGATAGCAAAGTGTCGAAGGATTTTGTTGGAAGGTGTGAAGGATCACATAGTGTCCAGCCTTCATGGTAAGGCTTCTCCATTCTTGATGTGGAAAGCTTTGACAGATTTATTTCAAAGCAAGAGCGACCAGAGGAAGTTGGCGCTCAAGGATAAACTCAAGAACATAAAAATGGAGAAAGGCGACAGTATGCCCAAGTACCTCACGAAGTTCATCCAATGCAGGGATGAGCTGGGAAGTGTGGGGGTGACTGTAGATGATGAGGACTTGGTGAGCTTGGCTCTCCTTGGGCTTCCTAAGAGTTGGCATTCCTATCAGGACTCTGTCAATGGTCGGGAGAAATTGCCAGGATGGGAGCGACTTTGGTCGGATCTTGTGCAAGAGGAGATAAGGCGGAGTACCAGGTACAGATCTTCATCAAAGAACTCAGATGAAGAAAATTGCGCTTTGGCTGCCAAAGCAAGGAAGGGGAAGAACAAGAAGAATGCTTCTCAATCCGGTGCGAAAGGCAAGAAGAAGGACATGTCCAAGGTGAAGTGCTTTCACTGTCACCAAAACGAACATTATGCCCCTAATTGTCCACATAAGAAGAAAAAAAAGCAGGCTGCTGGATCTGGAGCTGGAGAGGCCTTAGCCTCGTAGTTTGAGCTGGATTTTTCATTGATCGCATGCTTGGTCTCAAGTGTGATGGGTTCAGTGTGGTTTCTTGACAGTGGTGCGTCTTTTCATATGACCGGAGACAAAGATTTGTTTACTAATCTGGATGAGAAATATCTTGGAGTGCACATCAATATGGGCGATGATGGTAGATACAGTGAAACCGGTATCGGTAACATTTCCTTTGAGAGGGAGTCTGGTAAACCCTTCGTATTGAAGGAAGCGATGCATGTTCCAAGATTGAAGAAGAATCTGATCTTGGTGGCCATGTTAGAAGACAAGGGATATGATGTTGTCTTTAGCGAGGGAAAGGCTTTCCTGCGCAGTAAGGCAACTGGTGAAACCCGGAGGATAGGGGTTCAAGTTAAGAACCTTTATCAATTGCAGGTAGATGGTTGCGCAGCAATGGAAGGCAAGGCACGAGTGGTGAGCCAGGATGATGGCGAGCTGTGGCACCGGAGATTGGGCCACCTTCACCATGGAGCTTTGAAGATACTGCAGCAGATTTCTACTGGGTTTCCCAAAGGTACACTTGCGCAGTCAGATCAGTGCAACGGATGTACTTTGATAACATTTGTGAAAGCCACCTTTCACAAGAAGGATAGTCGCGCCACAACGATCCTTGAAAGAATTCACACAGACGTGTGTGGACCTTTCTCAGTAGCTTCGACAACAAAGCACATGTACTATGTGATATTTGTTGATGATTTTTCTCGTAAGTGCTGGATCTTCTTCATGCAGAAGAAGAGCGAGACATACTCAAAGTTCTTTGAGTTCAAGGTACTCACTGAGAAAGAATCGAGGAAGCAAGTGAAGGCTTTTAAGAGAGACAATGGTGGTGAATTCATCTCTGGCGAATTCAAGGACTTTTGCAGCGCATAAGAAATTCGAAGAGAACTCATAGCACCTCATAACCCACAGCGTAATGGGTTTGCGGAGCGAAAGAACAGAACGATCATGGGTGTTGCACGAGCGATGTTGCATGATCAAGGCCTTCCCATACACTTGTGGGCCGAGGCATGCAATACTGCGGTTCATGTGCAAAACCATTGTCCTCACAGGATACTTGGCATGAGTACACCCGAGGAGGCATTTTCTGGTAAGAAGTCTGATATTTCCCATTTGAGGATTTTTGGTTCACCTGTTTACATTCATGTGACGAAGGATGCCAGGAAGAAGCTGGAGCCGACTGCAGAGGTTGGGATATTTGTGGGGTACACTGATACACCCCACAACTATCGTGTGTATTTGCCAGACAGTCACAAGACTGTTCTGCGACGAGATATCAAATTTCATGAGGAGAAAGCCATGAAGTGTTCACTTGAGAGGGAGCCACACTTGCATGCAGATGAGGAGCTATTAGTTCCTAAGGATGAGTCTCTAGATGTGGATCATCCACAAGAGGAGGTTCATGGAGTGGAAGAGACCACTCATGCAGCGCCAACCATCAGAGGGCAGAAGCGCGCTACAGAAGTTGAGCGATTGGCTCAAGATGCAGAGAAGGTTGTAGGAGCACCTACATCACAACGCGGACAGAGACAATCACCTGACCGGTATACTAGATACATGGCTCTGATGAGTAAGTGTATCGTGACAGAGCCATCCTCTTTCGAGGAAGCTGTGGAGGATCCCGCATGGGTAGATGCCCTAGTGGAAGAATATCATTCGATTGTCAGAAATAGTGCATGGGAGATTGTCCCAAGGCCAGAAGGGAAATCAGTGGTGGGTTTGAGATGGATCTACAAAGTGAAGCAAGCAGCTGACGGGAGTGTGGAGAAGTACAAGGCAAGATTTGTTGCCCGAGGCTTCTCACAGATTGAGGGGATCAATTATGAGGAAACCTTTGCACCTGTCGCAAGGTATTCTTCCATACGGACGATTCTTGCTCTCTCAGCGCAGATGGGGTGGCACATTCATCAGATGGATGTGAAGACTGCATTCCTCAACGGGGTGATTGAGGAGGAGGTGTACATAGAGTAGCCCGAAGGTTCGAGATTTTCAACAGCGAGTCACATGTGTGCAGGCTCAAAAGAGCACTGTATGGGTTGAAACAAGCACCTCGTGCTTGGTACACACTGATAGATAGTTATTTCCCCGGACTTGGATTCTCCAAGAGTGAGGGATCAATTATGAGGAAACCTTGCACTGTCATGAAGGTATTCTTCCACACGGGAGGATTTCGTTCTCTGGGCCACAGACAGCCTGCACATTCATCATGATGTGACAATCGCATCTTCGAACGGGTGATTGAGGAGGAGGTGTATGGCAGGGAGAAATCTTTTGGCGTTCGGGAGATTTTCGTTAGCGTCGTATGTGTGCTCAAAAGAGCACCGTATACAAGGAACAAGCACTCGTGCTTGAAGACACACCGATAGACAGTTATTTTCACCGCACTCTGATTCTCCAAGAGTGAGGTGCGGCATCCGAACCTATACTAAATTGTGGTGAGGTAAGCTGTTGATCATCGTACTGTATGTAGATGATCTTATTTTGACTGGCGATGAGCAGTTGATACTTTCATGCAAGGAGGATCTTGCAGGAGAGTTTGAGATGAAGGACTTGGGCATCCTTCATTATTTCCTGGGATTGGAGATTTGGCAGCGCAGCGGAGGACTGTTTGTTTCTCAGGGCAAGTATGCCCAGGAGATTCTAGAGAGGTTCAACATGCAAGGCTGCAAGCCTGTTGACACTCCTCTTCCCGGTGGTTGGAGGAAGGAGGATGCTACTTCAGCGGAGGTAGTGGATGCCACTGTCTATCGGTCAGCCAGGTCGCTTAGCATCCGGGTCAGCATACCCACTAGTAGTATGTTATGTCAGAACCGCCTTTCACAAGCTATGGTTAAACCTACCAAGCTCTTTTGGAAGGCAGGAAAGCATGTATTGAGATATCTCAGAGGCACATCGGGATATGGATTATGGTACAGACAGTCGGATGAGGTGAATCTATGTGGCTTCACCAGCAGCGCATCAAGGTGGAGCCCAACTGACAGAAAGACACACCGGGAGGATTTTCGGTGACGTCGTACAAGAAGCCATATACGGTGCGAAGAAGCAGAGACTGTAGCACCCGCCCGAAAGATAGTGTTGAGCATATACAAACGGGCCTTTGGTCGTACGAGGTTACAAGGTTTATAAAGATCCTGCTCGTCGTTCGGTCTGTTAATTAGATCCCACCGTGATTATTTTCCAGGATAATCGTACTTGCATTAAACTCTCGGTTAATCCAGTATTTCATGATAGATTCGAAACATTGACATCCGTAAAGATCACCGCCATATCGCAGATTAAAGCAGAAGATCATGTTACTTTCATACATTCCTACTGAGGATCAGGATGCTGATATCTTGATGAAGGCGCTCACTAGGAGGAAATTCGAGTACCACAGGGGCAGGATAGGGGTGGCAGATAATCCTTATCTTGTTGAGAGGGAGTGTTGAGATTGCAACAAGATGATGAGATTAGTGGAAAAAAGTCGCCTTCACTAAGTGGGCCTGCAAGCTATTTTTGGCGCAAAGTCTATTTTTAGACTATGTCTATTTTTAGACATGTCGATCATATTCTATGAGTTGCAGGATGCTATTTTTGGATGGTTGGTAAAGCTGAAAAAATAGATGGACTTCTATTTTTAGACATATTGGGCGGAAACTATTTTTTAGATTGCCAGTCTAAAAATAGATATGTCGAATATTATTAGCTCTTAATAATATTTGGACTATAAAAATTATCTTATTCTCTTGGAGCACTTTAGTTAAGTGCACAGATGTGGCACATGAGATGACAAAAGGAATTACGCTATTCCTAAGGGTTAAGTGGAGCTATTGCATGGATAACTTCAGTTAGAACTCATGTGAGAGAGTTTGGTGGAGTTGAATGAGGAAGTTAATGGAGTTGTGTTTAGTTTAACTAAGCTAAACATAGTTGAGCTAGTTGTATCTAGTCTAACTGATTGATACACTAATGAGAGTGGTGTGAATTAATTATTAATTAATTCACTAATTATAAACTCATTAATCAACTAAAGAATACATCAGTTAACTTCAGTGCATGGATAGTTTCAGTGGAGACCAGTGAAGACATAGGTGAAAGAGCAGTGTGACTATCAGTTGTGACTATATTGTTGCTTGATTTGCAACAACCAGTGATTGGAGATGCCAATGAGGATTGTGCAATACAAGCCAAGTGGTTCGAAGTTATTTATGAGCCATTCTTCAGCATTGATTGCGCAGTAGAGGCAGGCTATCAGGGGGCAGATATTGGAGCATGTGTTTTGCTAGATCTAGCTTGATTAGTGTGTAGCAATTGGAGATTGTACTGAGAGCTTGTGAGGAGCTTTGTATGATGATTGTTACATGATCTCTATGACATAAAATATACAGATAGATGGGGGTTTTCAGCTTTAAGCTTTCCCATAAAATATTGTGTTCATATGTGTGATTGTTTATGGTTTTAATGTGCGCATGCGATTGTTTTTATTTTCGCAATTAATGATCAATGGTAGAAGAGATTATGTATAGTGCATGAAGTTAAAATAGTGTGTGATCAAGAGAATCTCGGTGGATAACATATCAGTTATTCAAATTTCTACAGGCGGGAGTTCTTGATCTGTGTGTCCATGATCCGATCAGTTGTGGCTTGTTCCATGCAGTCTGGGTTTAACTCTGTTGGTGTGAGTTGTTCTACCATGTCGGATGTTCCTTGTAGAGGTGGAAAGTAGAGCCGAAGGCGGTCCACATTGAACACTGGGTGCAGATCAAGGAATGGTGGAAATATTGATCTCGAAGACATTGTTCCCTACAACCTTGGTAATGGTGTATGACCAATATCAGAGCAGGTGAAGCTTGCGGTGGAGTCCAATGAGGCGCTCCTTCTACAAATGTAGCCACACTTTGTTGCCCACCTGGAAGTTGTGTGGCACCTAATGTTGATCATGTCTCTGCTTGTAGTTAGCATTGGATTTGTCCAATATGTCATGAACCAGTTGGCGGATGTGCTGAATGTGATCAATGAAGTTGTTCGCCTTGTCAAATTCAAGCTGGACATGAGCCAAATCAACCTAAGTAGCTGCAAATGGCATGGCTACGTCAATGGGACACAGTGGCTGGAATCCCAAGCCCACCTGAAAGGGGTTGTTGCCATTGAGTTATGGAGGGCTCGATTATAGTTGTGTTGTACATAGGGGAGGCTCTCATCCCATGTGCCTTCCCTATGTTTTCCCAACTATGTTTTCCTATGTTATAGCTGAGAAATGCAGACTTCTTACACTTTATTTCACCCAAGCTAAGATATTAGAGATCACTCAATTTGGAATGCTTCCATGGAAGAGAAGGATGAACATGAATCTGGTTATTTTCCATTAACTCAATGTCATTATGCATATTTCTCTCTCCCACGTATACATTCTTCTTTCACAAGATAAAATGAAGATACACGACCTAACCTGGTCCTCGGTAGAGAGGAGTTTGATTTGTCGAGTATTGACTGCTAGACAAATAAGGTTCCACTTGTGCTAACATTGAGGAAACACATAGAGAAGCACACCACAACATCATATATGTAGTGCATATGTAAAGTAGTTAATTGATTATAAATAAATTTGTGGGCCACCACTGTCCACACTGTCACAAGATTTATCATGCATTTTTAGCCAACCCTTTTTACTAATCATGTTGATATCATGTTCACTTATTGTGCTCATTGCATGTCGATAGCTTCTCCTTGTCATTGAACCTGGTTTGGTTCTAGTAATCATTGGTTCAAGTATCTAATAATGCAATACATGTTTCTCTGTAGCAGCGACCTTTATGGACAAGAACTCTCCCTTGTGACTGACTCCTCTCTTCATCCATATGGCTAGTCATATTCTCGCTCATGTGGCTCAAACACCATATACAATGTTGTGTGGTCTTATCTGGTAGTGTTTGACTTGTAGGTAGAGACTTGCTACCTTTGCAGCCTCAAACCAGTTAAAGAAAGTGATGCACATGTAGAAATTGTGCCAACTCTCACAACTTCCCTTTTGATAAGTTGTTGTATGTTGCTCTATTTATATTGAAAAATTCTTTTGGAAAATGTGAATATTTTGGTTTGTGAAGTAACTGGAAGTTCTGAGCATTGCTTAAATAACTGTGAAACAAAAAAATTTCAGTGTTTTGTTTGACGGCAAGGCTTAGATGAGACTAACCCTAATCCTTCTCACTCAACGTACAAAATGTGATGGCACTTGCTATTGTTCCTATACGGGTAAAATGTTTGTCATTGGTCCATTTCGAGTACAAGTTATTGCCATTTATAGTTGTCTTCATTGACATTTCTCATCCTATAAGAAATTGTAGGTAATTCTTGCAATGGAACCTCAAACAGTTCTCTAGATATTCCAAATGGGGCGATTGTTTGGAAACTAGCTACTCAACTAGCTCCATACATGTGTTTAATTAAGCCTTTGGACAATAGTGGTCTCGGAGTGCGCCATTAGGGATACAATTGCAAGAAGTGGACACATAGTGATCTCATAATGCACTATTATACCTAAGAGTTAGCTAAAAAAAAAGGGGTAAGCTGAAGTGAAATTCCATAAAATCATTGGACACTATATATATATATATATATATAGCAAACAAACATATTAACATGGAAGCTTGTGCAGTGTTGAAATGCTCTATGTCTAGCTTCTGTGTAGAGCATGCTATGGAAGGTCCATTTTGCAGGCTTTGTTTTCCACGGTGCAATGGAGCATTGAGGGGAACAAGAAGTCTTTCATGACCTTGATTCCTACATTTTCAATCTATGATGTCGGTGCCAAATGAATATCCCTAAGTGCAACTAGATGGCCTAATTCTTCCATGTGGGTGGGCCCGACGAAACCCCGTAATCAAATTGTTATGAATGTGATTCTTGAGATGAAAATCTACAAATTGATGTGACATTTTCAATCAGCACCATATGGTATTCTTTTCTTACCTTGGCCAGTCGATGTTTTTCGGCTCTCTCTCCATGAGATGTCAATTATTGGCTTGTTTACGAGAAATTTTCATGTTGCAAACTTTGATTCATAAATCTGAATCCATTTGTCTCTCGCCTTTTCCTTGATGCACTTACAACCATAGCTTTAGAAACCCTAGAAGAATGGTCACTACATGTTTGGTTAGTTGGTGCAGCTACAGAATTAAGAAATTATGAAGCATTTGGGAGTTCTATCATTGATTCTATAGAACTATCTCCTACTTTTGACTGCTTCCCATGTAGTGAACTTGTCTAGATCCTATACATACCAACACCATTTGTCAATTTACAAATAAAAAAGCATTCAACCCAAAACTATAAGATGTCAGTAGCCATTAAATAGATATGGAAGTCTTACATGTAGTTTTTCTCCTCATATTTTTTGATTTCGTGAGTTCAAAAGCCAACAATAGGAAATTAATGAGTACAAAACTCAAAGGCAAAAGGAAAAGGCTCACATAATTGTTGTGTCCTTAACCACAATATCCTTTGTAGATATTAGACTCTATGTACATGAGCTACTTTGTTCATATGTTCATGATTTTTAAGTATCTAGTATATTTAAAAGGGACAAGTTTTTTAAGTATCTATTTTATTTAAAAGGGGCGGGCTTGCATGACTTTTGTACCTAACCACAACATCCTTAAACAATATTAAACTCTATGTACATGAGTTATTTTGTATGTGCTCAAGGTTTTGTAACCAAGTTATATTTACATAGGCCACTTTATATAATAAGGACTTTATAACTCTTTTCACGATTTTTGCATTCAATCAGGGTTTTGAAACTCTAATGGAATAAATAGGGGCTCCCCTTCTCATATGTATATGTTATCATTTTTTCAATATAAATCAACTAGTTGTTGGTTGTTGGTGCTTATTGGAGATGTTTTACCCCATTAATCGGATTTGTAGTGTAATCCACCCCTAGGTGTGCAGGTGCCACCATTGTTTCTTTGTTTATTTATGTTACTATAATTACATTTCTATTTTCGTTGTAGTAGAGGTTCCATTGGCTACATGACCAATGAAATGACATGTTGTAGTATGTAAGCCCAAGAAATGATCTAGCATTGTATTACTTTTAGGAATTCAAATATAAGAGTTTGCTTTTAAGAGTAAACATCTCTTCATATCACAAGAAGTTTATAACAAAATTTGTTTGGCATGGCTTTGATTTTACAATCCCGAGAGCTCATTAAAATAACACCTTATTTAATGTAAATGTGTCCATCCCACGGGATATCTACATGAACTTGTCAAACATAAAACTTCAAACTCACAACTAGAATTATGGCTACACTGAGTCAGGATGTTAATGGAAGACGAAAATATGAGCATAATTGCATTTCGGTATCACTAAGTATGTCTCATTTGTTGAGGTTTTAACAACTCTCTGAATTATTATTAACTTGGGAATTCAT
>JAXQQM020075650.1:0-13027 GCA_034641835.2 Pinus albicaulis
TTTGTTGGAATTTTTCTGAATTCCAAAATAATAAAATTGTCTTCCTTAACACAGAGAAAATATTAAGAAATTTCACTCACAGACAGAGTTCTCACATAAAAAAAATTTCTATTCATAAAAAAAACTTCTGTTACAAATTCTTCCTCAACTCAGAGGGATTACAAAATAGTTTAACTGCTGCAAACACAGTGTAAATCTATCTCTCTGTTATTTTAGAATAACACTCTGTCTCACTAAAACATTCACTGCTGTGAATACTCTGTTTCTCTGGAAAATACACTGCTGTGCAATTCCAAATTCGCACTCTCTGTCTTTTACAAAATGCACTCTGCTGTGCATAAAACTTCTGCTCAGTGTAATTTTAAAAGTTACAGCTTTCTGCATCTGTATATTAACAAAATATCCCAGATTCAATTAATGTCATTAACTGACTTTCAAGCACTAAATTCACCGCTTGGAAAAACATTAATGGTCTCCATTAACTTCTGTCAGCACCGCTTACTAAGTGCATTAATGTCAAATTGCTCGTTGGCACCTCTAACCGTCAATCTTCAATTTACCAGTGATCATACTGCTGTATGAATTTTATCTTCCCGCACTGTAAATAAAAATTACATTCACGGCCCCTTTTGTTTTGGCTTTTGGGCCTTTAAAACTTTCTAGAACATATCATTTAAAAATAAAACATTTATTTATATATATTATAAATATTAAAAATATTTATAATATATATTAACCTTAGTAAAAAAAAATTTTACCGAAGGTCTTTTAAAAACTTTATGAAACTTTACGGATTTCAAAAAGTAAATAAAAATCTTTTGAAAAAGCTCTTCGCGTTCCAAAATAGGATGATGACGTAGACCCAATGTGTGACGCGAAATTCAAATTAAATCCACCCTATAAAAATTCGGGTCCGATTTTTGCTTGCTGACGTAAGCTTCAAAATCAACGCGATTTCATGTGTTTTCTCCACGGAAACTCCTGTAGCATTGCTGCGGTTGAATTTAAAATTCAACACTCCCCCTTAAATTCAACAGCTGGGTTTTCTTGCATACCCAAACATTTTCTGAAGTGTTCAAAGCTTTTCTGCTGAAGCGGCTTTGTGAGGATATCTGAAAATTGATCCTCTGTTCTGCAATGCTGCAAAATAATCTCGCCATTGCTTACCAATTCCCGTATGAAATGAAACTTGGTATCAATGTGCTTTGTCCTTTTATGAAAAACAGAATTTTTAGACAATGCAATAGCTGAGCTATTGTCACAAAAAATCACTGTTCCTTTTGTCTGCTCTTGGCATAAATTTCTCAACATTTTCCTCATCCAAACTGCTTGACACGCTGCTGCTGTAGCTGCCACATATTCTGCCTCTGCTGTAGATAATGCTACAACGGGCTGTTTCTTAGAAGCCCATGAAATGGCTCCTGAACCCATGTGAAAAACATAACCGGAAGTGCTCTTCCGATCATCTACACTTCCAACCCAATCACTGTCAGTGTATCCAACTAAATCTGAACATTCTGAAGTAGTATAAAAAATACCAAACCTTTTAGTACCTTTAACATACCTCAAAATTCTTTTTGCTGCTTGCCAATGTGCATCTTTTGGCTTTTCCATGAACCTGGAAATCAAACTAACAACATGCATTATGTCCGGCCTAGTTGCAGTCAAATACATAAGGCTGCCAACTATGCTTTTGTATAAACTAGGATCAAAATCCTTGCTTCTGTCCTCTCTGCTGAGTTTTAATCCCATCACTGTGGGAGTGATTGCTGCTTTGCATTCCTGCATGTTAAATCTTTCCAGAACTTCATTAACATACTTTGCCTGTGAGATAAAAATCCCATTTTCATCTTGTTCTACTTCTATTCCCAAGAAGTATTTCAACAAACCCATGTCAGTCATTTCAAATTCTTCCTTCATGACTGTTTTAAATTGTTCAATAAGGCAATCATCATTACCTGTAAAAATAACATCATCAACATATAAAACTACAATCAAGATTTTACCATCTTGTTCTTTGATGTAGAGGGTGGGTTCTCCCTCACACTTCTCAAATCCATTTTCCAGTAGATAGGAATCTATCCTACTGTACCACGCTCTTGGCGCTTGCTTCAGCCCATAAAGAGATTTCTTCAACTTGCATACTTTGTGCTCTTGGCCTTTCTTCTCATAGCCGAGAGGTTGATCAATGTAAACCTCTTCCATTAACACTCCATTCAGAAATGATGACTTCACGTCCATTTGGTAAACTTTCCATTTTTTTTGTGCTGTTATGGACAGCACTGCTCTCACGGTTTCCATTCTGGAAACTGGTGCGAAAGTTTCCTCATAATCTATGCCATGCTTCTGCTTATAGCCTTTGACAACAAGTCTTGCCTTGTGTCTCTCTATCTTGCCTTCAGCATTACTCTTGGTCTTGTAGACCCATTTAACACCAATGACATCTTTACCTTTTGGGAGTTCAACCAAATCCCAAGTTTTGTTCCTCTCTATGGCATTAAGTTCCTCATCCATAGCTTCCATCCATTTCCTATCCTTGATATCTTCTTCGAAATGGCTAGGACACACCATACAATATAAAGGCAAAATTAAAGAATTATGATTTTACCATTATGGTATCTTTGTTCATAAATATCTTCTCACTTTCTATTTGCTCTCTTTCAGTAGGTGTCAAGTACTTGGTAGCCATTTTCTCTGTGGCTTGAGAAAGTGCATCGATGCTTTCCAGAAGTGGTGCAACTGTCCTTGCTATGCTGCTGTTTGGGGATGTATTTCAGCCACCTCATCATCATTCTCATCATGAGATAAACAGTGTTTAACATTCACCGTCTTCTCTATGCTTCCATCCCAAGCTTCCTCTTCAATGAACTGTACGTCCCTGCTCACAAGAAACTTCTTGTTGGATGGGTTATATAACCTGTATGCCTTGGATTCCTCACTGTATCCAATGAAAATACATTTCTCCCCCTTGCTGTCCAACTTCTTCCTTAGCTGATCTGGAATGTGTGCATAAGCCACACATCCGAAAACCTTCATATGTGTGACACTTTGCTTTGCGCCACTCCATGCCTCTTCCGGCACTTTGGTCATAACTGCTTTTGTAGGGCACCTGTTCAAAATATACGCTGCACAATGTATAGCTTCAGCCCAATAATCATTCGGCAAATTCTTTGCCTTTAACATACTCCTCGCCATGTCCATTATGGTACGGTTCTTCCTTTCGGCTACTCCATTTTGCTGCGGAGTATATCTAGTTGTAAACTGCTTATGAATACCATTTTCTCTACAAAAACATAGAAAATCTTTAGATATATACTCACCTCCTCTATTAGTCCTAAGGACTTTGATATGCAGCCCACTCTGGTTCTCAACAAGTGCTTTGAAATTGCAAAATTTTTCAAACACTTCACTTTTCTTTTTCAAAAAGTAAACCCAAGTTTTTCTTGTAAAATCATCTATAAATGTTAGCACATAGTGAGCACAGCACAAAGCGATGGGTTTGCATCGGTCCCACACATGCGAGTGGACAATCTCTAAAGGGTGCTTTTGCCCTTATGCTTTCTAGGAAGGAAAACTTTCTCGTGTTGTTTTCGAGAATCTGACCTTCACAAAAGGCTGTCCGGTTTCACTATCAATGGTAGACCACTTACCATTCCTTTTCTGTACAACAAATTAAGACCTCCAAAGTTGAGATGTCCAAATCTCAAGTGTCATAACCAATTATCATCCTTTGGTTCGCTTTGGAAAGTCTCTTGTGAAACTGCTGCTTTCTCTTCACCATTCTTCAAATCTGCTCTCATTCTAAGAGGGAACATCCTGTTCCTTATCATCTTCACTTCAGCAATACATAGTTTGTTGGGTGGTTTATCCATCATGGTACAAACATCATTATCAAAGAAAACATTATACCCCTTATGGACAAGTTGTCCAATACTTAAGAGATTACATTTCATTCCTGGAACCTCATAAACATCTCTGCTATGGATTTCTTTGCACCCTTCCTTGTTAAAACATTTACATCTCCTTTTCCCATAACAGAAACTTTGTTATCAGTGCCTAGTGTGACTTGTGACTTCACACTCTCATCTAACATAGAAAACATGGCTATGTTTCTTGTCATATGGTTACTGCAACCGGAGTCTAGAAACCATAAATCCTCATTCTTTTCTTCAGCCATATTACAAGCTAAAAACAAATTATTTTGGCTGCTATTTTCTTTAGTGAAATTTGCACTAGTTCTACTTGCCATTTCTTGCTGCTTCTTTCTACATTCATTAGCATAATGACCATATTTTTTACAATGGTAACATTGGACATTGGATTTATCATACCTTTGTCCTTGTGCATTCTGCTGTCCACTTTGTTGGCTGCCTTGGCTGTGGCTGTGATTTTGACTGTTGCACCTTCCATGTGAATGTGAAAGGTTGTCTCTTCCACCTCTGTTTTGGCTTCTGCCTCTTCCTTTTCCTCTGCCTTGCCCTCTTCCTCTTCCGAAAGACATCTGGGTCTTAAAGGCTTGTTCAAGAGATGAGTTTTCACTCCTACCCAATCTCTGTTCATGGGTCATCAACGATGCATGTAGTTCATCCACTGAAAACTTTGTGAGATCCCTAGTCTCCTCTATGGTGGTGACAATCACATCGAATCTTGAGGGTAAACTTCTCAAGAGTTTTTCAACAATCATCTTATCTTCAAGAGTCTCTCCATGAGATATTATTTGTGTGACCATTCCAATCACATGAGTGAAGAATGAGTCAATAGTGTATGACTCTTTCATACAGAGAGTCTCAAAGTCTCTCCTCAGCAACTGAAGTTTTGCTGTCTTCACTTTCTCTATTCCCTGATAAGCTGTCATAAGAGTCTGCCATGCTTCTTTGGATCTCTTAGCTGCTGCTATCCTCGGAAACACACTCTCATGCACTACTTGATACAAGAAGAAAAGAGCCTTGGCATCTTTCTTCTTATTGCTCTTCAGAATCTCTTTTTCTGCCTGAGTTAAAAGAAGAAACTCCACTTCATTTGCTGGCTCTTCAAAGCCATCCTCAACTAATTCCCATAAGTCTTGGGAGACAAATAATGCCTTCATAGTTATTGAACAGTAGTCATAATTTTTCCCATTAAACATTGGGAGATGGATATTTCCCATACCCATACCAGTGCTGGAGCCAGCTATTCTGCACTCTTAACTATGATTCAAAAACACTTGACTGTGTGTTTAAAATTAACTGACTGTTCTGCAACAGTAACACAAAACTTATATAGAGAAATACCTTTGGATTCTTTTTGGCTGAGTCTTCACACTGCTGGAGAAGCTGCTGCAACAAAGAACTCCTTTCCTTCAGCTTATTTGACCTTCAAATAGCCTGGATTAGCTCCGATACCATGTTGGAATTTTTCTGAATTCCAAAATAATAAAATTGCCTTCCTTAACACAGAGAAAATATTAAAAAATTTCACTCACAGACAGAGTTCTCACATAAAAAAAATTTCTATTCATAAAAAAAACTGTTGTTACAAATTCTTCCTCAACTCAGAGGGATTACAAAATAGTTTAACTGTTGCAAACATAGTGTAAATCTATCTCTCTGTTATTTTAGAATAACACTCTGTCTCACTAAAACATTCACTGCTGTGAATACTCAGTTTCTCTGGAAAATACACTGCTGTGCAATTTCAAATTCGCACTCTCTGTCTTTTACAAAATGCACTCTGCTGTGCATAAAACTTCTGCTCAATGTAATTTTAAAAAATTACAGCTTTCTGCATCTGTATATTAACAAAATATCCCAGATTCAATTAATGTCATTAACTGACTTTCAACCACTAAATTCACCGCTTGGAAAAACATTAATGGTCTCCATTAACTTCTGTCAGCACCGCTTACTAACTGCATTAATGTCAAATTGCTCGTTGGCACCTCTAACCGTCAATCTTCAATTTACCAGTGATCATACTGCTATATGAATTTTATCTTCCCGCACTGTAAATAAAAATTACATTCACGGCCCCTTTTGTTTTGGCTTTCGGGCCTTTCAAACTTTCCAGAACATATCATTTAAAAATAAAACATTTATTTATAATATATATTAACCTTAGTAAAAAAAATTTTTACCGAAGGTCTTTTAAAAACTTTATGAAACTTTACGGATTTCAAAAAGTAAATAAAAATCTTTTGAAAAAGCTCTTCGCGTTCCAAAATAGGATGATGACGTAGACCCAATGTGTGACGCGAAATTCAAATTAAATCCACCCTATAAAAATTCGGGTCCGATTTTTGCTTGCTTACGTAAGCTTCAAAATCAACGCGATTTCATGTGTTTTCTCCACGGAAACTCCTGTAGCATTGCTGCGGTTGAATTTAAAATTCAACATGATTCCACAAAATAGTGATAGCAAAATATGGAACAAATGTTTTCCTATATATTTATATATAAATATATATGGTATGGTTGTCTCTCACCACAAAATTAAACGTCCCAAAAAAAACATTTTTTTATTAAAAAAATTAAAATCTAAAACATATCCACGGCCAATAGTACACGGATCCAAAAAGTCTCAACAGAATCACAAAGGAAAATATTCAGATCTCCAGGGTTGCAGCGGGTTGTAGCCCTGGCCACAAACTTTCAACAGAATCACGAATGAAAATATTCAGATCCACAGGGTTGCAGCGGTTGTTGCCCTGGCCACAAATTTTCAACAGAATCACCAAGAAAAATATTCAGATCTCCAGGGTTGTAGCGATTGTAGCCCTGGCCACAAACTTTCAACAGAATCACCAAGGAAAATATTCAGATCTCCAGGGTTGCAGCGGTTGTAGCCCTGGCCACAAACTTTCAACAGAATCACCAAGGAAAATATTCAGATCTCCAGGGTTGCAGCGGTTGTAGCCCTAGCCACAAACTTTCCAGGTACCTTGAATCCAATCCACTCTTGAGTTGACGGGTTTATCAGACAACAAACCTGCCGACGATAACTGTTAAAAGTCTTACTCAGAAAAATATGGCCACGCCACTCTGCACTACTATCAGACTCCTCAAATTTAGAGGGAATAACAGTTTCGACAACCCAATCATTTTCCCCCGCATCATATTTCATCAACTGTCGTCCATTGAAAGTATAAAGGTGCCCAGAAGCAACTAACGACAGCGGGGACAGGAATCTCTCCATATCATCGACTCGTCTCCACAAGCCTGTCTTTGGATCATAAATTTATGCATGGTCGCTATATTTGTTGAATACCAAGAATTCCTCTCCCACAAAATCTCCATAACAGTTGCCTACTCGTTGGCTCATTGGAGGCAAAACTTCCCACTTACCTTCCTCCACATTGTAAGCCTCTACTGCTGCGAGCGAAGCACCTCGGAAGTCTCTCCCACCCGCAACGTAGATAAGCCCAGTGGAGGAAGATAAAGAGCAGGCGAACGAGGTCTTTGGTGTGGCCATGTCGAATCCTCGGCGCCATTTGGCAGAAACAAAGTCGAAAATAAAAACACTTTTTATCGTTTGATCTAGTCCCAACTTTGTTGGATCTAGTCCGCCCATGAGAAGCAGCTTCCCATTAGCATGCACTTACAGAACACTGGAACTCCATTAGGGAAGTCTGGGATTGGGGGTAGCATTTCCCACGTGTGCCTGGCAGGGTCCAATACTATTACTCCGGAGCTACCTGGGAGGATATCTCTGGACTGCGTACGTGGAATTGGAGGTATTATTCCACGTTTGCAATACTGAATGATACAGATCAAGTGGTCACTCGTTCCAGAGGTCAGCCGGTCATTATAAAACCCCGGACTACACACTATATCTTTCCATTTCTTGCAAACATCCTTGAGGTTGGCGTGCGATTTATATGGAACAGCCTACAGCCTATATCTTTCCATTTTTTTTAAATTAATAATTAATATAATAGAAAAAACAAACTTAACCACTTTGATTATAAATTTGTATATGGTACTATGAATATTTTAGAATACTTTATGGAGATTAAATCTCTACTTTCCATCTAATATTTATTAATAACCAGTCCTAGATCTATCATAAGTCCCTAAGAAAATCAAATCTCTGAATGTGAAAACCTCTTTTCCTAGTTTAATTTTTATTTCTCCGTGAAAATGTTTTAATTAATAATTTTATTTTTTATTTTTATATGTAATTTGACAAGGTCAAAATGTATAAATAACAGAATATAATTGGGCATTACCACCTAGTTGTTTTTAGTCAGAGTTTTTGGAAGATTTTTAAATTAATAATTAATATAATAGAAAAAACAAACTTAACCACTTTGATTATAAATTTGTATATGGTACTATGAATATTTTAGAATACTTTATGGAGATTAAATCTCTACTTTCCATCTAATATTTATTAATAACCAGTCCTAGATCTATCATAAGTCCCTAAGAAAATCAAATCTCTGAATGTGAAAACCTCTTTTCCTAGTTTAATTTTTATTTCTCCGTGAAAATGTTTTAATTAATAATTTTATTTTTTATTTTTATATGTAATTTGACAAGGTCAAAATGTATAAATAACAGAATATAATTGGTCATTACCACCTAGTTGTTTTTAGTCAGAGTTTTTGGAAGATTTTTTTGTTGATTTTTTTGGTCAAATTTCTCTAAAATCGGGAAGAAATTTATTTAAAACACAAGTTTGATCAATAACTCTTGCCTTAAGGCTTTTTCAGGGTGTTGAATATATATATACAATAAAAAACTAGTTTAAATAACACAAGTCAAGATTTCAACTCAAAATTTTAAGCCCAAAAAGTCAGACTAAAGACAACACCCATTATAACAAATCTTCCATATCGGGATCGAGAGTGTCTCTTGGCCCGAAAATGTAATAAAATAAAATTAAAAAAATTATTGATAAAATATTTTGATTGTGATACGAGAGATAACTTTTGGGCATGTGGTATTGATGAGCCATGGTATTGGCCCATGGTATGGTATGGTTAAAAATATCAATGGTAAAGTGGGGAGAGTATCCATGGTTAAAAGTCTTGTTACTTGTAAGTATCATTTTGATTGTGAAATAATTGATGGTTTTTTAGCATGTGGTATTGTTGAGCCATGTATTGGCCAATGGTATGATATGGTTAATAATATCCATAGTTAAAAATCTTCTTATATTGTAAGTTTAAGTATTCGTGCGTCTATTAAAGAAATCTAAATATGCTTATCTAATTATTATGTTAATTTATATGGTCAAATAGATTTTAATTAAAAATCTTCTGGGAAATACATAAGAAATTTGGGAACCGACGCGTTTCGAACTACCAACTGTACTTCATCATTAGGATAATGATCTTAATTTATAGCAACTATTTATATCTTATATATTTTCATGGGATAGAAGTGTAGATATATCTCAAAAGTAATTATAATATATCTTTTAAATTTAATAAAAAAAATGTTATAAAATAACATTCAAATAGAATATTTATAAAATATTTTGAGTGTGAAATGAGAGATGGTTTTTGGGCATGTTATATTGATGAGCCATGGCATTGGCCCATATGTTGTATTGTATTGATGAGCCATGGTATTGTAACAGATCCTATTTACAAGTTAATAATATTTATGGCTAAGTGGATATAAATATCCACAGTTAAAGTTATTGTTATATTATAAGTTTATGTGCTTATTAATCAAATTTAAATATGGTTACATAATCATTATTCTATTTTATTAGCTAAAATGGATCTTAACTTATTGTTGATACTTATTTATTTTAATGCAATATGTATATTATGTTTTTTTTTTAATCTAAAAAGTTATTTGTAATTTTATTTAAAAAAAAAAACTAGAATGTAACAAATTTGAATTTTATTATTTTTATTACTTTTAACATTTTACACACACTATAACATGTCCATTGGGCTCTATATTATTTTTCACCAACATGTAAATGTTTACAAATTTACTTGTTATAAATTGGACATATTAATATAAATTCAACATATTAAACCTACATGTAAAAATATTTACATCTACACATTGTAGAGAGCTTCTAGGCACAATTAAATTAAAATTCTAAAAATCCTATTACAAAATAAACACATTTTTCAAGATTATATAAAAACAAAACAATTATATGGAAAAAAACCCTTTATTAAACAGGTAAAGAAAATCTAAACGTTAAAAAAATTATAAATAAATTTATAATTTACTAAATTTTAATAGAAATAAATAATTTAAAGTGTGAATGTTTATTATTTAAATTGACATAGTCAAATTATAATGTTAATAAAATTTATTCACCTAAACTTATTTACACCATTATAATATAGATATTTTGTTGTATCTATAAACTACCAATTTATTACCATAGATTAGAATAAAATACAATTCATTAATATAAACTACAAATTCTTGGGCAAAACCACTAAGAACTTTGGAGGCACTTAATTAGTGTGGCATGGATCTTATCACTTAGTTATCTCAGTAGAGTTAGAGGGCTTGGAGTTCAGTTATACATGTGCGATTGCTAAGTTTTAGTAATCTAGTTGAGTTATTTAAGTTGTATTTAGTTAATTGGCGTCTAACTATTGATAGAGTACTCAGAGATCTATCACTTAATTGATCAATGAACCTAAAATAGCTAATGAATGCAAGGAATTCGAGTTCCTCATCTGAAGTAGAGATGAAAAGATAGTGTAACACCAATTCTATACTAATTTTAAGTGTACAGGTGTTGCATGAGTTAGGAGATCAATTCTTGGGAATTGTGCAATCAATTCAGAGGAAATTCCTATCTTTTAGAGGCTGATTTCCTCAGGATTTGCATAAGAAAATAGAAGACATGATGAGCTAAGTGTTGGCTAGAGTTTGTGATTGAACAAAGAGAAGAATTATTCTTTTGGAGGTTAAGCTCAAAGTTGGAGCTAGCAATTGTAATAGTTTCTCTATTCAACTCATTAATGCAAATAGGCTTGAGGGATTTTTCCCACTGGGGTCCCCCTAGAAATCACTGTGTATTTGTGGTTTTTCTTATTACGAATAATTGTATTTTGTTCTAAATTGTGATTTACATTTCATATATAAGTAGAGTAGAATTATGTCTCTTTTTTTTTTAGTGTGAAATATTGAGAAGTTGCAATTTCTATCAATTTATACATCATATTAGAGCTCTAAAATCACATTAGAACAAATATTTCAACCGTGTCTCTCAAAATTTTCGATTTTGCAGGTTTGTTGCAACAATTTTTCTTGAGAATCAGAATAATTTCTTTCAACAGACTGAGATTGGAGTATGCCCTAGAGGGTAGCTCAAATTTCATATTCTGGAAGGATCAAATGGAAGAAATTCTCGATGATAATGGTGTGTTAGAATGTGTTAAAATTGTTATTGTATAACTTCCACAATCAGATGCACAGCCTAATGGAAGAAGGATGTTGCAAAGATGAGGAGAATCCTTCTAAAAGGTGTGAGGGAACATGTGGTCTCAAATATCCATGGTAAAGAGACATTGTTTGCTATTTGGAAGACTCTAACTAAGCTATTCGAAAATAACAGTGACCATAGAAATTGGCCTTGAAAGAAAAACTTCAAAACATAAGTATGCAGAAGAATGATACCATTCACAGTATCTCTCCAGATTTACACATTTTGGGATGAGCTTAGAGGGGTTGGGGTGAATGTTGCAGAAGATGACCTGGTGAGCCTAGCTCTTTTAAGCCTTCCAAAATCTTGGTACAACTACCTTGACTCTATGAATTGAAGCGAAAAAAATATCGAATTGGGAAAGGTTATGGTTCTATTTGGTTCAAGATGAGTTTAGGAGAAATAATATAGATGGAACATCATCCAAAGCTAAGAATGAAGAAAAAAATTCCTTCGTTGGAAAGGGGAATAATGGAAAAGGAAAGAAGACCCATAGAAAACCTGAATCCAACCAAAATAATGGCAAGAAGAAAGACTAGAAAGATAAAATTCTTCCACTACCACGAATTTAGGCACTATGCAACAAAATGTATGCACAAGTACTCTACGAAGAAGCATTAAGGAGGAGGAGAAGGTGAAGCACCAGCTTCATAATTTTAATTAGACTTCACCCTAATAGCATGCATGACCAACATTGTTATGGGGAGTGTGTGGTACCTCGATTTAGGTGCCTCGTTCAATATGACAAGGTGCAAGGAATTTTCTAGTAGCGTGGAGGAGAAGGATCTCCAAATGCATATCGAAATGGGGGATGGTGGGAGGTACAATGCTACAGGAACTGGTACTGTCACCTTTGAGAGGGAGAAAGCCTCTCCTCTTCACGTCAAATATGTTATTTTTGTACCCACGTTGAATAATAACTTGATATTTGTAGCAGTGTTAGAGAGTTGTGGCTATAATGTTATTTTTAGTAAAGGTAAATCCTTTCTAAGACACATAACTACCAATAAAGTGAACCAGAATGAGTTTTGAGTGAAGAACCTATACAAACTTGAGCTGGGAGATTGAACTGCATTGGGCAGTAAGGATGAAAAGGTACATAGTTGTGATGTTTAGAACTCTTGAATAGAATATTGGGTCATCTACACCATGGTGCCTTAAAAATCATATAGAAAATTACCATAAGTCTCCCTAAAGGATCCCTTGAATAGCAGGATGTTTGCAAGGGTTTCACATTAGGGAAATCTGTCAAATCCACCTTCCATGACTGGGAGAGTAGACCAAATGCAATCCCTAAGTGACTGTACTCTCATCTTTGTGGATCCTTTTCTACACCTCCATAAAAAAACATAAGTATTATGTTATTTTTGTTGATGATTTCACTAGAAAATGTTGGATCTTCTTCATGTAGAAGAAGGATGAAGTTTGCTCAAAATTTGTTGAGTTCAAGCTATTTTTTGAGAAGGATATTGGGAATAAGGTGAAGGATTTAAAGAGAAATAATGGGGATGAATTTGTTTCACATTCCTTCAAGGATTTTTGTGCTAAAGAGGAAATTTGAAGAGAACTGACAAAACCCCATAACCCACATCAGAATGGGGTTGCTGAGAGGAAGAATAGAAGAATAGTGGGAGAA
>JAXQQM020061745.1:0-50762 GCA_034641835.2 Pinus albicaulis
TAATTACGCAGAGCATTTATAAGCTAGCATCATTCAACACGCGTCTATGATATCAGTTTTCCGTGTCAAATCAGCAACCTGAGACGAATAGTCCTTTTTCCTGCTTTCACTATAAATTTTAAATCCATTCGTGGAAGATGAACAGATCATAACATTCTTTCCCTATGTTATTGCCTACTAATAGAAATTTCAATTCCGTTCTTGGAATATACTCATTTACTTATAATGTCCTTCGCACTACTTGCGATAACAACTGCCCACCTCACTGAATCAAATGACATCCAATCTTGACGCAAGCTGGCATGGAATTAATCAGATTTTCATGGATATTTCCATGGTAAGCCCACCGCACTGAATCAAACGACATCCAATCTTGACGCAAGCTGGCATGGAATTTCATGACATTTTCATGGTAAGTGCAACGCACTGAATCAAATTATGTCATCCATATTGACAGAAGCTGGCATGGAGTTTCCATGGTACGATTTACTGACGTTATAGAGTGGAGGCCCCCTCGCATGGGTGCAGATTTTGACTTGTTAGTCTTCGCAAGTGTTAATCCAAATTGGACGTCAATTCTTAGGAACATTTTCCGACTTATTACAAACGCTTTCGTACTTGGTACGAAATTCATGGAGGTGGAGAACTTCGTGCAGCAAATCATCTAAACAGTTCAGGTTTTAGGATGTACTTAGAAGAAGAAAAATATGTTTTTAACTATTAATCCTATTCAAATTGTATAGGTAAATTTATAGATAAACACAATTACATTATTAAATGTGATTAATGTATGCTATTAATTACATAATCAAATTAATAAATCTAATTTATATATGCTCATAAACTTACACTAAACCATTATGTGAAAAAATACGTAAATTTTTAATATTAATATTAATATTAATATATAATTGTAATTATTACGTTTTAGTATTATTTTATTATAATAATAATATATTAATATTACAACATTTATAGTAATTAATATATATAATTATAATATAATTATGAGGTTTAGTATTGGTATTAATATTGGATTTTAGTATTTATTTCTTTTATAAGGTTTTAATATAAATAAAGATAAGTTAAATATTCAACTAAGTGAACAAGTTTAAATTAATATTGAAAAAAAAATTTAAACTCTAATAATGAATAAATTGCAATGTAATGTAAAATTAGAACAATGATTGTCATTTTGATTTTTACTTTGCAAAATTATTTTTCTCAATGTGAACGTTGAATAGATTTTTGTACCATTCCAACATTAAAAAATTAAACCTTAATAATAAATCAAATATTATAAGTCCTAAAATTAAGCCAAATATTACAACACTAATATTAAATCCTCATTTTGAAATGTTACAATGTCAAATTGAATAAATTTCAATATAATGTAACATTGTCATAATGATTGTCACTTCGATTGTCACATTATGAAAATGCTTGTTACATAGCGACATTCCATTCAAATGCCACAATATTAAACCAAATATTATAAACCCTAAAATTAATATATTAAACCCTACGATTATAAAACCTAATATTACTATTAGGCTCTCTAATATTAATATTATAAACCGTAATATTAATATATTCAACCCTTGTGACATCCCCAGTAACCTCAGAGGAAAAAGTACGGAGCTAGGGCATTTTTTCATCCTTGAACAATGTGTAACTTTCTAATTTACTTTCCATATTCCTTTAATGAAAATTAGATAAACTATCATCATTACATAGAGTAATTTTTAGTAAAATAATAATGAATTACACTACCATTTACTTCCATTGTTATAGCATAGTAAATTGAATTTCTTCATGTAACCTTGCATTGATCTCTATGATTTTTTTAACTTAGTAAGTTAATCACATTGCTGATAATATAAATGTCACATCATACAGAAAATGGAAAAAAAAACAGTCACATCAATAGACAATGATATACCCTCGAAGTAGGGTGAAAACTAACAAAATTTTAATTTTATTATTAAACGCTCGTGAAGGTGTTCACCCCTCACTCAATGGCTTGTAAGGGAGTCTATCCCTTAACCATTGTCATAAAATAGTACAAAAAAATATCATTTGAATTGAACTATAACTAGATATAAGCTATTACAATCATCATGATATCATTAAGCCAAGAAGACATGAGGATTATGTCTTTGTAATCTAGTTCTTCCCATTAATGGATCATCTAAAAATTTACATTCATAAATATGAATGGACCATCAAATATTTATCTCCCACAATGTTGAACGTGAATTATGCAAGAACATGAATTATCCTTTGCATAATTCACCATCATCTACTATTTTTGTTGTGATCAACACACTTGATATCAGATCAAATAAAACATAAAATATTAATTAACCAATAATCAATATTTATGAGTGACACTTCAAGATATATTCACGTGCATGAATAAAACACAAACAAAATGTCACGAAATTCCTTCTTTAACATCGTTGCACATGCATTAGTACCAAGAAAACCACAATCAAGCAACATATTTCCAAAACAATGTTAACATAATATTACATGCTCTTTCATATCCTTTCCAAAGGAAATCTAACATGCTAGATATTGTTCTTGTGCATGTAAATGCATAACAATATTTTATGTCTATAAAAAAAAATTGTGCCTATTACTATATTTTATTTTCCAAAGAGATTGATGCAATAGATTTTATATTTATGCATGTGAATTCATGTTCATTTCCAGAAACATCTTTTCCACTTGAGAGTTATTTAGAGTAGTTATTATGTATAAAAATGAAAGCTCTATTTCGAACAAAGTTAACATAATAGGTATAACTACGTGCACCCAACTACTTCTCCTCTCCAACAGAAAATGATTTAACCGATACGTGTCATATTAATGTCATCCATACCTAAATTTTTTGTGTATTTGAGAAGAGTTGGAATCAATTTTCAAGAGCATCATGTCATCCATGTCGTTTATCAGTTTTTCCGTGTCAAATCAGCACCCTGAGAGGAATATTCTTTTTTCCTACTTTCACTAGAAATTTTAAATCCATTCTTGGAAGATGAATAGATCATAACATTCTTCACCTATGTTATTCCCTACTAATAGAAATTTCAATTCCATTTGTGGAATATAGTCGTTTACTTATAATGTCCTTCGCAGTAATTGCGATAACAACTACCCACTGCATTGAATCAAATGACATCCAATCTTGACCCAAGCTGGCATGGAATTAATGAGATTTTCATGGATATTTCCATGGTAAGCCCACCGCATTGCACTGAATCAAATGACATGAGATTTTCATGGATATTTCCATGGTAAGCCCACCACACGAAATCAAATGACATCCAATCTTGATGCAAGCTGGCATGGAATTTCATGACATTTTCATGGTAAGCGCAATGCACTGAATCAAATTATGTCATCCATATTGACACAAGCTGGCATGGAGTTCCCATGGTATGAATTACTGACTTTATAGAGTGGAGGCCCCCTTGTATGGGCACATATTTTGACTTGTCATTAGTCTTCACATGTGTTAATCCATTATCGTTATTATGTTTTATTTTCCAAAGGGATTAATGCAATAGATTTTATGCTTATGCATGTGAATGCTTGTTCATTTCCAGAAACATATTTTCCACTTGAGAGTTATTTAGAGTGGCTATTATGTATACAAACGGAAGCTCTATTTCAAACAAAGTTAGCATAATAGTTATAATTACATGCACCCAACTACTTATCCTCTCCAACAGAAAATAATACGATAACTTGTTCTTCTTGAATGTGAACAAATATTTCTTTCCAAATGAAACTAACTAAATCTTACATGGAAAAATAAACAATTTTCTTTTCCAATGAATCAAATGCATACCATTTCTTCTTTCGTGCAAAGAAACATTTTCCTCTTACCAAAATATCTAGCCCAATAAAATTTTCGTCTTACACAACAAATACTTTATATATATATATATATATATATATATATATATATATATATATATATTCCAAAGAATTTAACATGCCAATTATTCTTTTTTCCAAAAGTTACCTAACTCACTAGCTATTATGCATGCAAAACAAAATATTTTCCTATCATTTCACACATTTGATAAATTTGTTAAAATTCCTCAAGAAATAACATGAATAAAAAATAATTCTAAAATCAAACAAACAATGTTATTTTATGCAAAGGTTTTATGTGAATTTGTTCTCAAAAAATTTATTCACATATTCATTTCGAGTATATCAAATATGCTAGACATTTTTCCTATGCACATAAGCACATATTTTCTTTAAGAGCCCAACACTTTTCTTCAAAAATTAAACACATATGCATCATGAGAGCACCCTTGGTAATTTTTTAAATGAAATTACTTAATTTCTTTTCAAGAATTACTAACATAATTTTTCTATTTTTGTGCATGTGAATTGCTTATTTCTTTTCAAGAAATATGAACATAATTATTTTTATTTTTATGCATGCGAATACATTATTTCCTTTTAATAAATATCAAAATTAATAGTTATTTGTTTGTGGATGAAATTAATTGATTTATTTTCAAGAACATGAACACAATATTTATTTCTATATGTACATAAATAACTATTCTTATCATTTTGTCAAGTCCAACTAGCACAACTGGTTGAGAATAGGCCTCATAAGAAAGGAGAACTAGGATCAAACCTTAGAGGGGGTGTTTGTTCCTTGTGTTAGGGGGAGGAGACATGTTTAAAAAATCCAGTAAGCTAAGGGCTATTGTGGCCTAGGCCGGGTGCGATCCTTGGGTGACTTTGACAATTTAGATGCCCCTGGGTCACAACTCCTCAAGCTAGAAATCAAGCCTACAGGATCACATACAAATTGACAAACAAACAAAAAAAATATTCTTATGATGCTAATAAATCAAATGGAAAAACTGTATTTACTCTACTTTTCTTGTTTTAGTCATTAACATTTGGCGCAATTTATGAACATCTGGAAATGATTTTTTTTTAAATGAAAGAGGTTTTTGCTAGGAACATGCTTGTTTAAGAAACATCACTAATTTTTTACACATGTTTCATGGTTTGGAATATTCGAATGAATATTTGCAACCACTTTTTCCAAATTTAAATATTAAATAATTTCCAATTTTAGCCAAACTTTGGACACGGTTTTCGAGAATTTGAAAATGATTGTTTTAAATATGAAAAGTGTTATTTTGAGAATGATCTCATTTAAGGAACAATCTTTCCATTTTTATACATATATCATGGTTTGAGAGATACAAAGACATATTTGAAACCTATTTTAAAATAACTCATGCAATTCACACAATTATTTAGCCATCAAGATATTTTAAAAATTCAATGCACATGAAATATTTTAAGAATTAAATGTACTAAACACTTGTTCCTCTATGTACAAACATCCATTGAGATTTTCCCAAGAAAATAATCTAGACTCTTTATCATATGAAAAATTTCAAGAAAATAATTTTATTCTTATTTCTTTATGCTCCAAATGAAAGCACACTAATTTTGAAAGAACATACCTACTTAAATTTTAATGCATGTGATCTGAATTCTCTGAGCTATGAGAATTAACCAGGATCTTTTACCTTTTTTTATGTTAGCGAAAATGGATGTGAAAGAGTATGAAACACCACATTTTCATACTTTAAAGAAGAGGAAACATAAATGCAACCATCAAATCAATAAGACAACACAACTTGATAGTGAATTTTACTGAGTATGGGTTACGTCTCCGGGTTCAATGTCAAGAGTGGGGTGGCCGCTTCATTGAAGGTTGCAAGATGATGATGAGTACATGATGAATTATTTGTCAATACAAGGAAGGACTCTCTCAACTATAGTGACATGTCTCTCTATGAAATGTTCTCCTATAAGAACACTCACTCATAAAATATCTCAACCAACATGAAAAAATATCACTCTCTAACATGAAGTAGCATACAAAGGATTATTCAAGACAGTAGCAAACAAGGATCTCTACATCAAAACATCATCTCAAAAAAATAAAAGTAATATGTAGCATCACTCCATCATATACCTCCACTTACGAGGATGACCTGAAAATTTACACCTTTGTTGAGGAAATGGACTACACTGTTGAATTCGTGACATGAAATTGTATCAAATGAATCTTGATCCTTCAGTAGTAGGGAGCAAGACCATAAATTATCTCCTTCTACAAATCTTCATAATCTTCCCAATATTCTCACAATATTCTACAAAAATAAATAATATTAGGCACAAATATGAAATTATCTTTAAAAGTTCCTAAGAACATATTAAAGCATAAAAAAACATTATTAAATGTAGAAGGAGAGATGTAATATATATTTTATGTGTCCAATAAAGGTTATATGGGCTTTAACTTATGTCTAATTTAGAGGCCCATCATACCCCCCTACTGAAACTGTTTCTCATCCTCTGAGCAACATAGTCATCCTTCTTGCCTTAGGGTTATTCACGTATGCTAGATTATTTCATTCTTTGTTTATTGTTCCATGCTTTGATCCTACTGTTTATCTTCTTGCTACTCTTCTATTTACATTTCTTCTGGCAGGTTCTGCATGGAGGTCCTTAGTTGCCTTTTCTGGTGTGTTCATCCTCCTGGAGTCTGCTATTGGTCATTTCTTCATCAAATTTTATTCATATTTTGACCTTTTTGTGCCACTAATCTAGGTGGATTAAACAGGTACAAGTACAAGTGGCTCATCACAGAGGGCTCAAAAATCAGAGTGTTCAAAAATTCTCGAACTAGGTTCAGATTATAGATCGCGTCTTTCTAATTCCAACGGCGCAAACGGTACTTAATTCTGACTCCGTATGAAGGAGTTAGGAGTGGTCAAAGTTTTGGTTTGACTTGGTGACTACGCAACCTTAAAGAGGATGCAAATTAGACCAAACTTGGCAACCGGATTTTGGCACACTCAAGCTAGGTTTTGGGCGAAATTGTTGCCTAGTTAATTTGCCTCCTACGGTTAAAAATTGGATTTTTCAAAAAAATGCACAGTTTGTTTTATAAAAACACAAATTATTTAAAAAAAATGGTGGTGGGCCAGCACCCCCGACACACCACCGACCGTAAATAAAAAAAAATAAAAAAAAATATATATTTATGGGCCGGCAGGCCATGACCCCTGCCAGACCCCATGGAGCTCCTCACAATAAAACACATGTATTTGTTAAAACACATGTTAAAACATGTGGTATATGTTGTAACGTCCACATATGATGGGCATGGTTGGGGGAGGGCCACCCAATGCGGGTCCGGCCCCCCAAAAACAATATAATATTATTTCTTATAAAAACGAATGCAGATTCTGTGGGGGAGGTGGGGTTTGACGACCCAACCTCCCATAGCAAATTACTAAATCTTACCAACGCACCAACGGACTTTTCTTTGTAAAATCCACCCACAATTGTTTATTTAAACTCAAAAATTCGTCAGTGCACCCAGACCATGGAGTAGCGGAGTGTGCACACGCAGATTGAGATTTTATGATTTTTTATTGCAGGGCATGTGGAACCATGAGCCCAGAAAGAGCCAGGTGGAACCTTGATTGAGCTCAACTTTCAGGAGGGTGAAATTTTGAATTTGTCCAAATAGGACAAATTTTATGTCATTTCATCACTACTCAATGCCACGAATCTAATGGAATGCTCAGTTTCTGCATCTGAGTTTTCAATTTTTCAACCACTTTTGGAAGTGGGTTATGTAGTTGTCAGATTTCCGCATGTGAGCAGTTGTTTTCACCTTTGTCGATGCCACAAGATTGATGGTGTTTTCAGATTCAGCCGCAAAGAAGCTCAACCTTCAAAAAATGGAAGCATGAGGTATATGATGTGGATTCCATGTATTTCTTCATTTATTTCTCTTTGAGATGCATTATGTCTTGTAGATCCCGGTTGATACATGAGTTGTGGGATCTTGCTTTGTGTTGTTATTGATATAATTTCAGCTATGGATTTGTGTTCTATATGAGATCCCTTTTATGCCACATTGGCGGGATGCTCATTTTCAGATGTGTATTTTTGAGATCCCTTGTTTGCCAAGATTGGCGGGATACTCTAATTCATTACATGTCAGCTATGCTCATACTAATAGGAGTCTCATTTTATGTATGAGAGTTCCGCAGTGGAACATCTCTTAAAGAAGTCAATCCACTCTTGTGTGAGTGAAATTTTTCCTTGTATGTCATAGGGAAACACATCCATGTACATCTTCTTCTTACAACACATAATGCAGTGACCTACACTGCTTTGACACTGAGGCCTGGAGATGTAGTCCCTCCTGGACGAACTCTGTCATCAAACGACGTGTTCTTATGATTGCTAATCTTGTCCATTTATGTCCCTATTATTTACAGCTACAACTTTTCATTTTATTTCTTTAACGTCTTAATTAAATGCAATTCTATTTATCAGCCGAAGTAAAAGGTCTTGGTTAAGGGTATCAAGATTTTACCCTGGATCAAGTGGTATCAGAGCAGGTATTCTTGCTGATTAGATTGAAGGCATGAACATTGGACTTTCACTGAGTTGAGCCATGGATAATGTCAAGGACATGTACGAAACCATGCTCAGGGTTTCTGAGAAAGAGGACATTTTGTATGAGGCTTACGAAAAACAAGTAGCAGAGAACGAAGAATTGAAGACCCTCCTACACAAAGAGAAGGAGGACAAACAAAAATTGTAGCTTCAGTTGCAAGCCGCAACAGAAGCGTGGGAAGATTGGAAGCGCAACAATGAAATTCTGCAAGTAGATCATGATGCCTTGAAGGCATTCCTACATGAAGAGAAGGAGGAGAAGCAGCAGTTGCAGCTTCAGTTGCAAGCCACGACAGAGGCATGGGAAGATTTGAAATGCAACAACTAAACTCTTTAGAGAGATCATGATGCCTTAAAAGCATTCCTACACAAAGAGAAGGAGGAGACACAACAGTTGTAGCTTCAACTACAAGCCGTGTTGGAGGCATTGATTGAAGTGAAGCGTAATGAAGGCCTATAACAACTTTCTTCATCTGTTTCGCAATCAACACCTAAGGTAAATAGTGTTGATTTTTCTTCAGTTTCTTCACATGATGTCATTTCAGTTGGAAGTGTGGAGATACCCATCATAAGTACCGGCACGAGACTCCTGACCAAAATGGGGTACAGAGGAGGAGGACTTCACATTCGTGGCCAAGGCATAACCAAACCATTGGAGGTTGTGCAACGACCTTGTTATGCAGGTTTGGGGTACACTAGCGAAGGATGTTCGAAGGACATCAAGGGAAAACAAATAATTATGAACTCTCCAAGGAAGAGGAATGATGGGGACACTTTGCCATCATTCCATAGAAGTGCACGTTGCAGTGAAGGAACTGAGGTGAGCTCCCATCATCATGATCACACCAGAGACTACCACAGAAGGTATACTAAGTCTCATTATTCCAGAGTGCATTTTGACTATAAGAATGTTGATAACCACGGTCGTAAAATATGGCATCTTAGAACTTGTTATTTTTGTGGTTTAAATAACCATGTGATTTATGAGTGCTGGAAGAGGATGACATCACAAAGGAGGAAGAGGCACGAAAAGCCTTCTCCCCAACAAGAAGAGAAATCAGTTAAGCAGGTTTGGAGAAAAAAGAACTTTTGCACCCATTGCGACCGAGGTGGCCACCAAAGAGCCAGATGCTGGAAACTTCATCTAGAGCAGTGCCTTAAAGACAAAGTGCCCATGCATACACCAGTTGAAAGAGCTGATCAACAAGCAAGTTCGCCACAATGAAATGATCCACTTGTTTTAATAAATGAGACGTGGTTCTTCTAGATTGTTTTTTTTTCTAGAGACATTAAGCTTGTCATGGCCATATTGTAAATCATTTGTCGCATTTTTATTTGAAAGTGATGATGTGTTTCCATAACTCATTTAAGTGACCATGATATTGTTTTTGGCCTTGTTTTATAAGTTGTGTGTTGGATCTGTTTCATGTAAAAGTGATGATGTGTTTCCATCACTTCGAGATGTGAAGATTATGTTTTGGTCATGTTTTATGAGTCGTCTGATGCATTTCTTTCATGTAAAAGTGATGAGGTGTTTTCCCATCACTTCGAAATGCTATGATGAGGTTTGGTGTTGTAATTTTGTTGAGGTATGATTTCCATTTTTGTTGTAAGCTTGACCACTGAGTACATATTATAAACTCGTGGCAAGTATGCAAATATTTGGGTCATTGTTGGTCACATTGAGAATGTAATGTTTGTTGCAGCTTTAGGCAGGTATTGCCATTCTGATTCCGAAGGACAGAAGTGAAGGAGTCTTCAAGGGATGTGCCTTTGCAGACATTTTCATTTCTGCAGTTGTAGGTGTTGGATTTACATATTGATCACGATGTACGAGAGGTGAAGGAGTCTTCAAGGGATGTGCCTTTTCAGACATTTTCATTTCCACAGTTGCAGGTCTTGGCTTTGCATCTCGATTCCGAAATATGTGAGGTGAAGGAGTCTTCAAGAGATGTGCCTTTTTAGACATCGCATTGCAGCAGTTGGAAATGATGGCTTTGCATCTTGATTTCGAAGTACGCTAGGTGAAGGAGACATGTGGGGATGCGCCTCTCAACAAAATTTGAAAACAGTTGAAGATAGGTAAAGCTTGATGCTTTTGGAGGACCGAAAGCTCCTCAGTGGGGAGGATTGATCCAGGTGGATTAAACAGGTACAAGTATAAGTGGCTCAGCACAGAGGGCTCAAAAATCAAAGTGTTCGTAAATCTATCGAACTAGGTTCAGATTGTAGATCTTGTCTTTCTGATTCCAACGACGTATACGATACTCAATTCCGACTCCGTATGAAGGAGTTAGGAGCGGTCAAAGTTTTGGTTTGACTTGGTGACTAAGCATCCTTAAAGAGGACGCAAATTGGACTAAACCCGGTCACCGGATTCCATCAAACTCAAGCCAAGTTCTGGGCGAAATTTTTTCCTAGTTAATTTGCCTCCTACGGTCAAAACTTGGATTTTTCAAAAAAATTATTTAAAAAAAAGGGTGGCGAGCCACCACCCCCGCCACACCACTGACCGCAAATCACAACAAATATATATATATATATATATATATATATATATATATATATATATATATATATATATTTATGGGCCGGCAGGCCATGACCCCTGCCGGACCCCACAGAGCTCCCCACCATAAAATGTACGTATTTGTTAAAACACATGTTAAAACATGTGGTATATGTTGTAATGTCCACATATGACGGACATGGTTGGGGGTGAGCCGCCCAATGCGAGTCCAGCCCTCCAAAAACAATATAATATTGTTTCTTATAAAAACAAATGTGGATTCCATGGGGGAGTCAGGATTTGACCACCTAACCTCCCTTAGCAAATTACTAAAACTTACCAATGTGCCAATGGACTTTGCTTTGTGAAATTTGCCCACAATTGTTTATTTAAACTTGAAAATTCGTCAGTGTACCCAGGCCATGGAGCAGTGGAGTGCGCATATGCAAATCGAGATTTTATGATTTTTTTAGGCAGGTCATGTGGAACCATGAGCCCAGAAAGAGCCAGGTGGAACCTTGATTGAGCTCAACTTTCAGGAGGGCGAAATTTTGACTTTGTCCAAATGGGACAAATTTTATGTTGTTTCATCACTACTCGATGCCATGAGTTTGATGGCGTGCTCAGTTTCTACATCTGAGTTTTCAATTTTTCAACCACTTTTGGAGGTGGGTTATGTAGGTGTCAGATTTCCACACGTGAGTAGTCGTTTTCACCTTTGTCGACGCCACAAGATTGATGGTGTTTTAAGATTCAGCCGCAAAGAAGCTCAGCCTTCAGCAAATGGCAGCATGAGGTATATGATGTGGATTCCATGTAATTCTTCATTTATTTCTCTTTGAGATGCATTATGTGTTGTAGATCTCGATTGATACATGAGTCATGGGATCTTTCTTTGTGTTGTTATTGATGTACTTTCAGCTATGGATTTGTGTTCTGTATCAGATCCCTTTTATGCCACATTGGCGGGATGCTCATTTTCATATGTCTATTTTTGAGATCCCTTGTTTGCTAGGATTTGTGGGATACTCTAATTTATTACATGTTAGCTATGGTCATACTGATAGGAGTCTTTCTTTATGTATGAGAGTTCTGCAGTGGAAGATCTCTTAAAGAAGTCAAGCCACTCCTACGTGAGGGAAATTTTTCCTTGTATGTCATAGGGAAACACATACATGTACACCTTCTTCTTACAACACATAGTGCAGTGACCTACACCGCTTTGACACTGAGGCCCCGGAGATGTAGTCCCTCGTGGACGAACTCCGTCATCAAACGACGTGTTCTTATGATTGTTGATCTTGTCCATTTATGTCCCTCTTATTTACAGCTACAATTGTTCATTTCAGTTCTTTAACATCTTAATTAAATGCAATTCTATTTATCAGCCGAAGTAAAAGGTCTTGGTTAAGGGTATCAAGATTTTACCCTGGATCAGCCACACACAAGTTTGCTACAAAAAAAATTCCAATTACTGTAGCAGTCTTCTTCTTGCTTCGTCTTGCTTTAAATTTCTTATAAATGGAGGGATATGGTTTTTGGAGGCTATGAATAGATTCATGGGATGAGTGGAGTGTTGGAAAGGTGAATGGAGAGGCCTCATGCCATGTTTCAAATGATCTATTCGCTAATGGTGCAACATAGGGTTTAGAGAGTGAATCCTCTTGAATGGAGTGAAATAAAGGATTCGGAATGGTAGATATAGGTAAAACATAAATTATTATGCTCTCCTTAAAGGTCAAAAATCCTTGAGAGAGATTTTTCGTTCATGAGTGAGTTTCCTGTAGCATTTACGCGATTTTACTCTAGTGTTACATGAATCCTATAGCCATTTTATTTTCTTGTACCAATTACAGTTATGAGACAAAATGATTTTTTTTCCTATCTCAGGGGTGTAATGAGTAAATGGGTGTATGATGGAGTGGGTCATGGAGTGTGTAAGAAGATAAGAGAGATAAGAGAGGAGGAAACACACCTTTGATCAACAAAATTTGTTCTTTATCTTTCCTGTAGAAGATTTGTTTTTTCCTGTAGCAACCCTATTTTTCCTATAGCAATTGTATTTCACATGCCAAGAGGTGGTGGGTCCACCTTTTATTTAAATTTTTTCTTTTCTTCAAAATTCCTTTATTTTTTTTCAATTTTTTTTCACTCTTTTTTTTTTACTTATAAATTTTTTTTCTCTTTTTTTCAATGCATGCAAAATAAACTCATAGTTATTTTTCTATTAACTAAGTTCCCCCTCAGTGACCCCTTTGAACTCCTTGTCTTCCATCACAAGCAACTGCTTGCTACCCAATTTGTCAAGTCCTAGTCACTTTTTTCTTGTTCCTCTGCCACATGTGCATGTGTCTTGGTGGAAAAGTGAAGCTGACTACTAGATAAGGCCGAGGTTGCTCTGCTACTTATTTTGTCTTTAAAAAACTTTCTTTCTCACACTTTTAATGTTTTCTTTAGCTAGAATATATTCGAAGAAAGTTTTATATGATTTCATACCTGAGCCTTACCCTTGATTTGTTTTTGCAGGTGATATTGAAGCTATTGATTAGGTGTTGCAACTATCTTTGGTTGTTCTGAAGTTGCTACTAAAGTTGCATGTGGAAATTTTCTTGAGGTCCTATTGCTGGTAGCCTTGAATTTGGAGGTCTTATAGGGTTTCTTTTGTTGTTGTTGATGTTGCTTCACATCCCTTACTTAAATGTTTCTACTAATATGTGAATAATGTGAGTGATGTAGTTGATGATTTTGTCTCTGTACAAATCTTCTTGATGTTGAGTTTTGATGTGACTGTATAGGCTACTCAGGATAACCCTCTTGTAGCAGACTTTATTTAGGCATATCTCTCAAATGGTAGATCAGATTGACCTGAATTTTTTTGAGAATATTACTACCTTCCTTATGCACTTACCCATAGAACATGTCAGCCATTGGATGCACGAATCTCAAGAAAAATTGAAAATGGATGTAGGTGATGGAGGTCAATTTATCACAAAATGTCCACCTAAAATTGTTCAAATTGTTTGAACATGTTACCATAATATATATTCATCCAGCTCATAAAACATGTCAGAAAATGAATGCATGGTGTTTGATATATAATAAAAATAATTTTCCGCTAAAAACTATTTGAGCACAACCGCCTTGTAGAAAACATGTTTTAGGAATAGATATCAAACAGTAAATCATATTGAAATAAATTATTTTGGGAATATTAATGTAATCGTTATGCACCTCCCCATTGAAAATATTGGCCATTGGATTTACAAATCGTGAGAAAAATTAAAAATGGTTATAGGTGATGGAGGTTGATTTCTCACAAACCATGCACCGAAATGTGCTTAAATTTCTTGTGAATGTTACCATCATCTATATGCATCTCATTATGAAATGGGTCAGAAAATGGATGCATGTTTTTCAAGAAATGATAAAAAGAATTATCTACTCAAAACTAGGAGTTTCCTGTAGCAAAACAAGGTTTCCTGTAGAATTTTAGGAAAGAAAGGAAAAACGAATGAGAATAGATTCAAAATTATGGGTTCACTTTGGAAATGGATGAGGGTGATGGATTGACATGACCTAGTTCCTTTTTTAGCACCTGAGCAAAGGAGGAGGAAGTCCAAGTTTGACTTCCTTTGACTGGGGTTTTGACCAACTTTTTCTTTTGGTGCCAATTTGTTTTTTTGCTTCTTGAAATGGTTGGAGAGCACCTGCATTCATTAGAGAGAGATAACTGGAGAAAATGAATTTGTTTTCTTTTCTTTAGGCCTACTAGCTAGCTCAATGAGGTTTTCAACTAGTAGGTCTGCCTAGGCATCTAAAAGGAGGTTTTCACCTAGGATATTTTTTTTCTCTTATTTTCTATTTTTTCCAACCCATTGACCACCTCATGGTGGTTTTCAATCAGTGAGCCAATATTAGGCACCTAAAAAGAGACCTTGATATTTTGTTCTTTTTCATTTTTTCTCTTTATCCATTATTATTATTTTTTCTATCCTACTCTATTGGAAAACACAAATTATATTTCAAGTATTGGAATAATTCCAATGGAGTCATGTGCACATTAAGATGACAGATAAAATCAGTTGTACACTTGAAATAAATGCTTTGATATGTACTCGAATATGAGGGACCAACTTCTTTGACTGAGATGGTAACAAGTATTGTTGAGGAAGAGTGTGTTGATGCAACTTAACGGCTGTCTGGAACCATATTTAAGTATGGTTGTGATACCCCTGGTCCACTTGCTAATTTGGATCATCTTGGATGTCCTCTTCTACCATGAAATTCAAATCTTCCTATTTTTGCTGATTGTTCTCTTGAAGACATGGAGGAAATCATGGTAAACATGAGGGAAATTTCTCAATATTTGATTCTAACTTCTGCTCTTCATCAAGTGAAGTCCATGATTCTTTGATGTCCTCATTTGAGTATTCTTATTCTAGATGTTGTCCTTTAAATACATCAAGAAACTATCTTTTTGTAATACCTTTCTTGAATTAAGGTGCATACCATTTAGATCAAGGGGACATTCTTGGTAGTATTGTACCTCAACATTGTAAGTGGGTTGATATACTTCATTGTATGGGTTTGGAAATGGTGGTACATGTAGTTGAGTGTGATTGGATATATGAGATGGATCTGGTCAAGGTTGTGGTGGAGGTGGAGGTGGATGGTACGGATAGCATGGAGTTGGGTATGGAGGATATTGAGGAAACGATTGAGGATTTTGGATTTCTTCCATAATTTTCTTGCCAACCTTGTTGCCAATATTGGTTTTGGGATTGATATGGCCAAGGCTGTGAAGGAAAGAGTGTGTTCCAATTACTTTGAGGTGGATGTGAATAATCTTGAGATTGTGAATTAGGTCCTTGCATCATATAAAGTTGACTAGGCTTCCATGGTCTTCTTAAAGCTATATAGCATAACTTCTGTGGTGATTGACTAGCTCCATTGTATTCTTGGTAAAATTCCTTAAACCTTGGTAATCATGGACAATATTTAGTAGCATACGATTATGCACGGATAACACTAATATCAACATATTATTTTTGCTAATTTTTCATTCTTAACATTTCTACTTGTTCATGTAGATTGCTAAGAATTTTTATTTTAAGGTTATCAGGTAAATTTCCAAGTTCATATCGATTTACCAATGTTGATGCTGATTTACTTACTCTTACCCTTACTCTTGATATTTGCTTGTATGTTTCACAAATTTATTCAAATGACAATTTGTATACATCTCGTTTACTCAAGAGATCAAGGAGATCAATCCACTCATCCATAATTTTTCTATGTAAGAGAGTTTTTAGTGTGTCAAATCTTAAATTTTGTAATTTTTCCCTCTTAACATTAAAAATGAACCTATCTATTATATCTTCAAGTCTCTCAACTTGTTTTTGATTCATTCTAAAGATTTATTCCTTAAGATCATTCTCTTTATACTTTTCTAGAAATATCTTTTGCATATCATTCTATGACCTTATTGAATTAGTACGTAGACTTGTGAACCATTTAAGATCTATATCCTTCAATGTTGCAGGGAACAATCTATATTTTTTAGTGTGTGATAAGTAGCCATAAGATATATAAAGTATTTAAAATTCAAAGAGAAAGGTTTCTGGATCCTCTGACCTCATACCATGGAATTTGGGAAGGAAATATGGAGGGATACTCTTCATATGCACACTGACATCAATATCTTGAATGGGAAATCGAAGAGGATCTTCTTCATTGTCATCATATCCATCCATTTATTCTATATTATTTGCTACCTCTTCTTCTTCTACCTACAAAATTGGATTGTGTTGTGGTTCTTACTGCACCACGTTATCAAATGGAGGGATGGGCAGGGTTTGATGTTGGATATTTTTTTTTGAATAAGAATGCTAATGCAATGGAATTTTATGTTTTTGAAATGAAATATGCATAATGAAATTTTTTGTTTTTGCATAAAGAAAATAAATGAATCAAATAGGGAAGAAAACAATGCATACATTGACAACTCCCCAGCAACGGCGCCAAAAAGTGATGAGCCTCAATATTGCAACAAGAATTCTGCGACTACCAAGGCTACCAACGTTAGTTATCAACCTGAGGTTCGTACAAACTTAAGAGGTATCGACACTACATGTGCAACATACAGTGTATCCTTATTTTGTTGATATGATGTAATGGATGGAATTCCATGAAATCAAAATCTAAAATTATTGTAAAAATAGAAGTGTTTCTTTGAAAATAAATTAATCCTAGGAAAGAATGACAATTTGTAATTGACATCCTAAGAGCATGAATTCAAATAAAAAGACCTAATCTAATTTGTGAAAATGAATTTCCCAAGTGATTTTTTTTCTTCTTCAATCATGTATTTAGGTCCTAGGGGTTAGGATTCAAGCATAACAGACAAAAACCAACCTTCGAGAGAAAATCTGGTCAATTTTACACATGCTACAAGAGTGCTACTGGCAACTCTGTTTTTGCTATAGAAAAGTCTGTTTTGGAAATAACTCACCGAATGAATAAGTAAATCAAATTTAAATTGTATGGTACAAATTTTTTTATTAAATAAATTTTATTAGGTCTCCATTACAAGTGGAGTCACTCCAAAATACCCTTGTTCACATGTTCTAAAAAATAACAGAAAATTACTACTCTAAAATATGGATATTTAAGAGCTAGTGAGCTAGTTAATCTATCAAGTCCCTAGCCTAATCAAGTGAAAATTAAATGGTTTAAATTTTTTTATCAGATTTAAATTTATCATAACCTAATACAAGTGGAATCAAGTCAAACAGATTTCTTTAACCCCTTTTAAAAATAACAGAAATTTACTACTATTTCCCCCCAAGGCATTTGCAAAAATATTATATTCGTGAACTAGTAACCAAATCCAAGTAGCTTCATGATTAAAATGAACTTCCAGAGTTATTATAAAGTTTAATTATTATTTTCAACCTGTAAAAAGCTACAAAAGAACTCACTTCAGTCATCTAACTCAATCATACTTCAAGAAAATAAATAAGAGATGCATGCGAATAAGAAGTGAAAAGAACATAAAGAAATTGTGAAAGAGGGATATAAGGCTCCTAGGATGGCCAAGCCCAAGGATGACTCAAATTCCTATGGAAGAAACCAAGAATTAGAAGCCAAAAATGACACCAATCTTCATTATTGAATCAATCCAAGAACATCCCTGCAAGAAAATAAAGTAGAGTTGCGAGAAAACAAATTTTCTCAACAATGAGACTAAAGAATACATGCCCCTAGAGGCCAATTCGAATTTTTACTTATAAAAAATGATGATGAAGCATTTTCCTTTAAAGGAGGAAGATTTCACCTCCAAAATCACTCAAATAGTGGATTTGGTTGCCAACACTAAGTTGGTAGCAAATGACAGGAAACACATTCCTAGATTTTCTCAATCACAGGAGTTCCAGAATCCCTTCAAAATTTCTCAATTATTTCATGATATTTTATTCATTTATTCTCAAATATTGATCCTCCAGTAGTAGGGAGCAAGGCCCCAAAATTATCTCCTTCTCCAAATCTTCATGCTCCGCCCAATATTCTCACAATAATCTGCAAAAGTAAGTAATATTAAGCACAACTATGAAATTATCTTTAAACCTTCGTAAGAACGTATTAAAGAATAAAAAAAAAATATTTTATGTGCTTGATATATATTTTATGTGCCTAATAAAGGTTAGATGGGCCTTAATTTATGTCTAATTTAGAGGCCCATCATTTGGTTCTGACACTCACCTTTTTCACAAGTGAATGCCTACTTATATAGATTTACATTGGAGGAGTTAACAATGTTTGCCATGATGGGTTATTGGTTGACTGACTTGGTTTGAGTGCTATAATATAGGTGGTGAGCTCGTTGAAATTATCAGAATTCTTTTTAGTCATAAGACGTATAGATTTTATTTTGTGTGCCTCCAAAACCATATAACCAACACTCTCCATATACGGTTTATAACCCAAACAAACACATTCTCGTTGGTGTTGTGGTTATAACCACATGTCATAAATTATAATATAACCAATCCACCATAATACCATTATTTACCTAGAATTTTAGTTGGTTTTAACAATCCTTCGTTTTGTTTAAATAGATGGCATATGTTGGTTGTGAACCCATATAACAAAATTATTTAACAACCATATGAATTTTATCATAACCAAATTCATTGGATTTTATGTGGTTGGATTAGCCATATTATTTGTTTTTTGTTTCATAAGTTTATTAGTAAACATGTTATATATATATATATATATATATATGATTTGATTTGTTTTATATGGCTATATTTTTTGTCATTGATGCAGGGCTAGGAGGCCAATGTTGGCATGCCATGTGTCAAAGGCTCATTGGCCATTTCATCGCCACATAAGTTAAGCGGGCCCTACATCCCCTTAAGACTTGAAAAAAATTTATGGTCATAAAATGGTAATAGAAAATCCAATTTAGATTCCATTTTTGTCATTCGGTTAGTAATGATAAACACTATAACCAAGTATCAATATTGTTGAGATTTGGAAACTTTGAAAATTAAGCCTCTCTTAAGCCCTATTTGACTTCTGAGCATTTCTGGAGCTGCTTAGATCGTTCATCCCCACTGAGGGGCTTTTGGTCCTCCAGAAGCATGGACACAATATGTAATCTATTGTACTCCCTTGTTTGCACAATTTCCCTAACAAACCAGACTTCCTTCTCCTTCATCTTTTTTCTTCGAAGCCATAAGTGATGAACCGACACCTGCTCTTTATGAAAACCTTTAGTATAATTTTGCAAGATACATGTACCTTTATAAGGCCAAACATCACGCAAGAAAACCCCATACTTTCCAAGAGTCTATAATACACTATTTGGTCAAGTTTATATCATAATAATTACATAACCCAATACCCTAGCTATCATCAAACAAGAAAAAAATATCATCATGTTGTTTTTCCTAAGTGATGGAAAATAAATTATCACTTTAAACTAATTTCACAACATGTGATTTACAAAATGTGGCCATGAAAATATACTACATCTAATAAAACCATCTCTCATTCAAAAAAGTGAATGGGTCATCATTATATAGTTGTTTCTCTCATTTAAAGGCTTCATTGACTTGTTACTGCATAAGCTCTTTGTCCTTCTTGAGATGCTTCTTTGGATGGAGCCTCCATCATGTGGCTCTATGATGTCCACATCTATTGTAATTACTAAAAAAATTCTTCTTCCTCCATACTTCCTTCAAATACAAGGAGGGTGTTTTCGAATGTCTAGTCATGCCTTTTGGGTTGATGAATACCCCTACAACCTTCATGAGGCTGATGGAAGATATATTGCGACCTTTCACCAACTCATTGGTGATAGTGTATGTGTATGAGATCCCAACCTTCAACTAGAGTTGGGAAGAGTACCTCTACCATATTTGATAGGTCCTCCAAACCCTGTGACCACACAAGTTGTGTGCCAATTTGGAGAAATTCACTTTTGGTATGAATCAGGTTTAATAAATAGGGTAAATAATTGATGAGTGCAGTGTGCATGTAGACCAAGCCAAGATACAATTCATTTGGGAATGGCCAACCCCAACCACTCTAACAAAACTCTATATATTTTTGGGTATTTCCAATTTTCTATTGCAGGTTCGTGTTGGGGCTCTCTCATATCACTTCGCCTTTAATTCAAGTCACCAAGGCCATAGCGAAAGAAAAATGATTTTGGTCGGAATCCTAACAGAAGGAATTTGTTGAGTTGAAGCACCAGCTCTACTCTACACCAGTGCTCACATTACTCAAACTATAAGAACGATTTGAGATTGATAAAGATTCCTCCAACTATGCTATTGGTGGATTTCTTACTCAGTAGGGGCATCTAGTGGCATATAAAAATGATAAAATTTCAGAAATAGTATGAAAGTATCCCACCTACAAATTTGAGATGCATTCCATTGTGCAAGATTTCTGGAAATAGAAGTGTTAAATTATGTGTAAGGAAATGTTCATCCACAGAGACCACTAATCCTTTCAATTCATACAGAAATAAGGGAAGTTCCCTAATGATTAGAATTAGAAATGGTGAACATACCTACAACAGTTCCACTTGAACATTAAGTACAAGAATGGAAGCACCAATAATTTTGAAATTTTCCTTAACCAACTATCGGTCATAGCGCTAACCATTTTTCTTGACTCTTGTGGGCATTAGACATCAAGATGGCTACATCTATACAAGAGCAACCCAAAATTCGAAAACAAATACTAGACGTTCCTGAAAGGAAAAAAAATTCCAAATTTTCACCTCTAGGATGCACTATTATGCCACCTCGCACACGTATGTGTTCCTTCTAGAAAGTGTGTCAAGATGATTTGGGAAGTGTACTATAGTCAGGTCATTGGAAATTTCGTAGGAGAGGAAACAGTGGTAGTACTGCAGAAGTATTTTTATTGGTCGAACTTCAACAAGATGTTAGGAAGTACATTAGATCCTGCATTTTCTGCACCATTCCCAAACCGAACATCAAGAAGCAAGGCATGTATACTCCTTTTTATACTCCTAGTTTACCTTTGGAATCCATATCCATGGATTACATGTGGGGCTTTCCTTCTACAAAGCATGGAAAAAATTGTGTTTTCGTGGTAGTCAATAAATTATCTAAGATGGCCATTATGGCGGCTTGCAAGAATATTATCACAAAAAAATCCACTTCTTATATTTTCTCAAATGGCACCAAAAAATGGCACCCCAATGGGGGCTTCTCATTTAATTTTCCCTTAATTAAATTGGAAGAGACATTGTAATTTCATCTCAAAACATCGTGTATTAGTTAACTAAGACAGAATGACTGAGTTAGCTTAGGAAATTTGAGTTTAGGTTCTAATATGATGCATGTAGAGTTCTCCAATGATTCTAGGGGGTCCAGTTATAGTTATTTGTGAGTTTTAATTAGTTAACTAAAGAAATTAAGTTAAAATTAGTTTAACCAGTTTTAAGTAAGTGATGATTTAATGAGAGGTCAAGTGAATTAAATTTCATTTAATTGACAAGTAGTGATCATTAAAATAACTTATCATTCACTATAAATAGATGTTGTATGTCATTTATAAGGAAGGCCCATTTGGGACTGAGGTAAAAGGGATGATAACTATTAGTTATATAATTAGAATATTGTACAGTTCAATTATAGAGTGATTTTGAGGCCTATGAAGGATTGAAAAATAAAGACAAGGTAATTTCCTATTTAATAGGGATTTAATTCCCCAAGGAATGCATGAGAAAGGTAGGATGCGTAGAGGCATAGAAATGGCTAAGTATTTGTCCGATTTTTCCTAAATTAGAGTGAGACAGTTGGCAGAGTGCATGAGTTTATCTTGAGAGAGAAAGCATTGTATTGTTTCATGACCCTTGACTTTATACAAGATAAATATAGCATGGTTTTAGGAAATGTGCTTTCCCTAGGTACATCTTGTGTTGTGTGATTGATTATTTATTTCTCTTATATGTTATGTGATTGTTCGATAGTGTTTTTTTTCCGCAAATTTTAGAAGGATTTATTATCTCGTTTTAGTACATTACAAGATAAGTTTGAATATTGTTGTTAGATTTTATAGGTGGTACTAGAGAAGTATAAATCATGATAAGGAGAGAAGAACATAGTTTTTTTTTTATCAGGTTCATATTTCCATATTTATTATTCAGAATCCAATAAGAAATCAAGATGTCTTTCAATAGCTTGAGACTCAAATATGCACTCGAGGGAAATTCGAACTACATTTCTTGGAAGCATAGGATGAAGGTAGTGCTTAAGGACAGTGAACTAAAGGCTTTCATAGATACTGATGTCCCGGAACCCGTAGCAGGAGATGCTCAACTTCTTGATGCATTGAAGAAGAATGTAGAAAATGCAAGAATGATCTTGTTAGCGCGAGTTCAAGATAATATTGTCTCAAGTCTCCACGAGAATATGACTCTTATGAGATGTGGAAATCCTTAACATATCTATATGAAAATAAAAACGACCACAAAAATTTGGTGCTAAAAGAAAAGCTCAGGAAGATCAAAATGGAGAAGACCGACGCGATCCAAAAATACTTGAAATAGTTCTTTCAGTGTTGAGATGAACTTGGAAGTATTAGGATCATTATTGCCTCAGATTATTTGGTGAGCCTAACTCTTCTAGTCCTACCAAAGAGCTATCATAACTACCAGGACTCTGTTAATGGGAGGTAGAAGTTGCTAGCTTGGGAGAAATTATGGTCCAATTTGGCAGAAGAATAAATTCGGTGTAGCACCAGATATGGATCCTCATCAAATATTAATGATGAGGACAATTTTTCCTTAGCTGGAAAGGTGAAGAAAGGAAAATGGAAGGCGTCCCATTAAAAATTTGAGACCAGAAAGGAAGGAAATAAATGAGACTTATCAAAGGTGAAATGTTTCAAGTGTCATGAGCATGGCCACTATGCCACAAATTGTCCACAAAAGAAGAAACAAGAAGGCCTCCCGAGGAACAACAGGTGAAGCATTAGCTTCACAGTTCGAGTTGAACTTCATCCCCATCCCATAAATGGTTTCATCAGTGATGGGATATGTATGGTATTTAGACAATGGATCTTCATTCCATATTACTGGAAACAAATAATTCTTTAGTAGCTTGGGGGAGAAGGATCTCCAAATGAAAAACAAGATAGGAAATGGCGAGAAGTATACCGCTATTGTTATTGGTACAATTACCTTTCATAAAGAGTTAGGTAAACCACTCATACTAAAATATGTCATGCATGTACCTGGTTTAAAGAAGAATTCAGTTTTTGTTTCTATGCTATAATATCATGGATATGATGTCATTTTCAGTGAAGGAAAGGAATTCCTTCGTCATAAAGCCACGGGACAGGTGAAAAATATTGGGGTTCTTGTGATAAACCTATACAACCTTGATGTATATGACTGTGCAACATTGATAAATAAACCGGAGAAGGTGGAGAGGCAAGACATCAGTGAGTTCTAGCCGAAGAGGTTGGGCCATATACACCACAAGACTTTGAGGATCATGCAACAGATTTCTATAGGTATTCCAATGGGTGCAATTGCATAACGAGACACATGAAAAGGGTGTACATTAGGGAAGTATACCAAATCCACCTTTCACGATAAGGAAAGTTGAGCCAAGGGTATCCATGAGACAGTTCACTCAGACGCTTGTGGAATATTCTCGATAACTTCCGCATTAAATCACAGTTATTGTGTGATTTTTATTGAAAATTTTTCAAGAAAGTGTCAGATTGTCTTCATGTAGTAGAAATATCAGACATTTTCCATGTTTTGGGAGTTAAAGGCACTTGTCGAGAAAAATATAGGTAAGAAGGTGAAGGTTTTGATGAGCGACAATGGTGGAGAATAAATCTCTAATGGATTGAATAACTTTCGTGCATTATAAGGAATTCAAAGAGAATTCATTTCCCCTCAATACCAACAACATAATGGGGTTGCAGAAAGAAAGAAAAAAATTATTGTGGGAGAAACACAAGCTATGTTTCATGATTAGGGCCTACCATTGCATTTGTGGGTAGAAGCATGCAATACAACAATATTGTGTAGCGCAAAAGTCCTCATCGGATACCTTGGATGAGTAAACCAAAAGAGGGTTTTTTAGGTGAAATACCAGATGTGTCATATTTTAAAAGTTATATTTCATCTGTTTATTTCCATGTGACCAAAGATGTCAGGAAGAAGCTAGAGTGAACAATGGAGTTGGGGAAATTTGTGGGGTACACTGATACACATCACAACTATCGGGTGTACTTACCACCACATATGATGAAAGTGGTCATAAGAGATGTGAAACTTGATGAAAACAAATCCATGTGATTGTACCTTAAGAGGGAGCTTGAGTTGCATGCAGTTGAGAAGATCTTAGTTCTAAAGGATGAACCTCAGGATGTGGGGCATCGAAAACCAGAGGAAAAAAGAGTAGTAGAAACCATGGATGGAGAACCATCCACTAGATATGAAGGAAGTGAACCAGAAAGGTTGACATAATATTGCTAGATACGAGAAATAATGTGGGAGCACACAAATCACAGTGCACGAAAATAAGTGTTGAGAATTTGGAGGGCTAGAGATTAATTCAAATTCTCTTCTTGATAATTTCCTGTGATTTTAATTGAGTTACTTGTGTCTTTTCTTCCTTAGCTTATTTTTTCTTTCATTAAGTCAAATACCAAAATACAAAAGACACAAAGTTAGGCTTCTCGAGCTAGGGCAAAACCTCTCCTTATTGGAGAGGAAAACACGTAATGAATTCTTCTTATAGATATTCAAATGACAAGTACCATGACCTTCAGAACCTTGACCTATGAATGCCTCCAAGACCTTGTCAATGTATGCTCACAACGTTGATCCTTCTCTTCTACACCAAATTGCACTAACTTGCACCACCACTACAAAACTCGATCTCTGAATTTCATCTTCAAATACTTCTTCTTGTATTGGAAGTTATTGGAGATAAGATCATTTGAGTTCTTATATTTTACTTTACATAATCTTGAATCTGTAGATATACTAATTTCTCTTATAAATTGTGATTATGAAGGTAATCACATTTTTACCTTCCTCCTTTTCTCATACTGCAATTCAAAGGATAATAATTATACTGCTTTCACTTGCCAAAATCCTTACAATGCATATGTGGCAGACTCTATTCCACTTTGAGTCCATGTATATACATCCCAGGCTTGATTTCACTTTAGAACCCAAACTCTTCTCATTAATCCACATCAATAGCTTAAAAAGTAGAACCCAAAAACATATTTGCACCTCGTACTTTAACATTGTCATGACTTCGAAACTATGAGGAAATTATTTACGATATTTTTTACCTCATATGTGTTTGAAATAATATTTAAAACTATCCTTTTATCCGCACTTAATTACTCTCTCAAATCCGAAACTTTTTTCAAAAATATCCATAATTTTCTGGTTATAAATGAGCTGCAGGTCATGATATATATAGTGCATATTTGCTTCCTTTTATGGCGACCATATAGCAAGATTGTAGGATGACATCCTGACTGTATATAGGCCGACTTCATTATTTATCTTTAGTATTGAGTGAGAGTTGTTTGAAGCCATTCTTCCATAAGGTTCATGACAAGGTCTTGGAGCATTTAATTACAACTAGTCTCTTCATATACATGACACAAATTACACTTATAAACAGAAGAAAAACACTAAATAGACATGAAGAAGAATTATATTAACCTATAATAAAATTCTTGCTCATGAAACCCATGAAGGAAGTATGACAAATACATTTTATTATATTTGTCTTCTTCTTTACATAAATTCATAACTACATAGTCAATATGAAGACCGATCCTAGTTACACTTTTAAACACTCCCTCTTAACTAGGGAGGTATTCATACAGGTACATGGTCACTTTCAAACTGAATAATCTCATAAGAAGAATCAAATTGGTAATCACATTTGTATAGCATCATATCAACTAGCATTGTCCTACTGCAAGGCCTTGACTAACAACCGCATCTCTCAACGAGACAATGGGCTACAATTTTGGCGAGACACATGACTTATAGAAACCATAGTCTTTGTCTCTCCAAGGTACATACTCCACCCGGGTGTTCCAAAAGTATGAAATTCTTGGACTATTCTTCTCTTGGGTAGCTAGCCCTCAAATAATATTGGTCCCCGACTACTCGTATCTTGAATGCCCTAATACATTCTCAAAGAGTATCGAATGCCATATAATTGTCCAATCATCCATTCTATCTTCCCAAGTGAAGACCAGAATGATGTGTCTATCTCTCCCTGTAAGCCAAGGAGAACCTACTCCAAAAGGGAATGTACTCATTCTTGTATAAGGAATGTACCTAATCTCATTCCTAGGAATCACCCAGTTTCTTCCAAGTAAGAAGTTGATCACCAAGCTCCCTCTCAATTAGGGACCTATAGCAGCAATGTTGAGACACCCATATTCTCATGAATAATTCCTCCCCTCGATGTCATGGATTTCGATATTGAGAAATCTTCAAATTTAGCTCCATAGGTCACAGATCATCCATCACATTCATTAATGAGTCTTGTCATTTACCAAAACGTGATTCATATGTATTTCTTATTGGTTTACATTTTATGTCATGCTTCTTTCTTTTGAATCATATCCAAGTATCATGCATCCTTTCCCATGATTATCAGTCCTGTAGAAATTCATCTAGATAAACATATACATATGAAATTAAAAAAAAAGAGATACTTCCGTCATGTTCTATCACCCTGACATCTTCCTATAAGCATCAACATCCTTTATGTAGATTGACACATCTCCTAATGATATGTTTTCTCAAGGGTCTTGTTTTATACTAGACTTCTATCACAATCTACATATCCTCCGATGAGATATTCTAGTCACATATTCTTGGCTTATGGATGATAAATTCCTCTTGACATGGTTTGAATTCATGATCTCTTCCATTCTACACATTTTAATTCCCACGAACTTTAAATTTACAGTTCCTTATTCATATACAACCAAATAATATTCCATATGAGGATATATTATGTTGATTTCATTTGTCAGTGCACCGAGAGATCCTCCTTCATAGATCATACTTGTAGATATATAATTTTGTTACGTGCAACCATATGACTTCACGACATCCAGTGTCAGCATATATATATATATATATATATACTTCATACGTTTTTCATTTGAGTCATCCTATAGAATTTTTAATAGAATGAAGAGCTCCATTCCCCTTGCTTGTTTTATCAATATGTCATCACATCCGAGAATTATTTAGCCTAGAATTGTTGATCAAACGATTCTACTTTATTTCTAATCATAAAATTCATAGAGAACTCCATTAGAAAGTGTCAGCACCAATTTTGATGATGACCCTTGATCTTGATGACTGCTTTCCATAAGTAATGCTACCAGAGAGGTTTTCCCGGAGCTGTTTCACCAAGATCTCCTACAATTCTTTTATGATGCCATCAATATGAATTGCTTCCTATAATACTATTTTACAACCAAAATAAATCACTTAAAGATGAAGATGATATCAATCGTAATAGAGATCCCTCGCTTCTTCTTTATTATATTTCTTTGCATCAGGTTCTTGCCTAATATTCATAATATGGGCTTCTTCATTTTTCCTCTTGTCCTTTCTAGATGTAGGACAATCTATTTTATAATGCCCAATTTCATTAAAACCAAAGAATCATACTTTGTCCATATTTCCTCTTTTATTATAAGGACCAAATTTACTGAATCTTCATTTCTTCCTAAATATGGCTGCAAAGGATTGATTCCCTTCACTTGATCTTGTATCAACTTTGTGTTTCAATCCTGTTTCGTAGATTTTACATAGATACCATAAATCATGGAATTTGTGGCTTATTTCTTCCCATATAAACTTGAAGTTAAGTTTCCCCATTATTCTGGTAGTGCATTCAACACCACTGTAGTCATCTGAGTGTCAAACATTACCTCTCCCATTTCCTGCAGTTGATCTATTATTTTAGAAATATTCATAAAGTATGAAGTTATTCCTTCTTCTTTTGACAATTCCATTTTATATAATTCTTGTCTCAGAGAGATTGCTTCTCCTGCAATACTCAGAGAGAATAGATCCACCAGTTTCTCATATATTTCTCTATCACAATTTAGTTTCTTTACATAGGGAATGAGTGAGTCCTTTCTGGATTCTATGAGAATCCTATGGGCTTTGATTTCTCCCTTAATTTATTTGGCATGTGTTGGAGCATATTATTTTGGTGGTAGAATTCTAAATCCTTCAATGTAGTCCATAACTCCGCCTTCAATTAAATTCAATTTTGTCCTCTTCTTCCAAGCACTAAAGTTTGATGACCCAAACAACTTATTTATTTCTTTCCAATAAGTCAACTTGACAAATTTAAGTAGGGTCATTAATACTTACTATAGTAGAGTATCTTGCAACTTCCTTGATGAAGATGAAATCTCCAGTGTAGGTGATCTTGGATCCTTGATCATAAAGGATATCTTTAAAATATGATGTCCTCTTCTAGCAATGTCTTCAATGTAAATCTGTTAGGTCCCTATATTACTATTATATTCCATTATTGTTGTTTCTCTAACCCCCTTATTGTTATTTTTGTACCCCTGTAACCCAAATATTATTATTATTGCGCCCTTACATTATTATTGTTAGGTAGGCTAGGATTATATTGTGATCCCATGGAATCCTATATATAGAAGGAGGTTTTGTCATTTGTATCATCCAAGAATTTTTCATTTATGTAATGTATTGGAGGTTTCCCCTAGAAGTGGCTAATTTCTAAGGTGTTGATCTCTCTTTTCTTCTATTTTTGGAGCTCGTTTCATAACATTTGGTATCAGAGCTTTGGATTCTAGGGTTTCGCTGCTCCAAATAGACCATCATGGAATTTTTTCCATAATTTTTTTTCTATGAAGGTTCAGAAGCTAAAAGTTTTACAGAGAGAAGCATAAATCCTAAGGAATGTCATGTAAATATTTTAGATCTTGGTTCGTAAAATTTTCAGAGGTATGACCTGTGGAAGTTATGGTTTTCAGGCTCTTGAATTTCACCTAAAAAGGTCCATTGTGGAATTTGTGCTATAACTTTCTTTCAACGAAGGTTCAAAAGCTGAAAATTTTTATAGCGTCAAGCCAAAATCTTGAGGAATTTCCTGTAAAAATATCAGATCTTGGTTCGCAATATTTTCGGAGATATGATCTATGGAAGTTAGGGTTGTTTCAGGCTCCCAAATTTCATCTCAAAGAGGTGACCATGGGAAAATCATCATAAATATCTATATGAGCATCGGATTGGTATTCTGTAAAACATGGTAGGACGTATATGGACTGTAGTTTCCTGTGTATCACTTTCAGAGCTGAAGGAGGAAACAGTGACACATGGCACACTGTACAAATTCAATATACTAAACTAATCCATAATTAGGTAATTGTGGGATATTGGGCATAAAATTTCCTTGAAGAATCCAAATTAGGTCAAACCTATGGCATTCGAAATAAGATTCAGAGGGCTACTACAAGACCAAATTTCAGATATTGAAGATTCTAAATCATAGAGATAATTCAGTTTTAATATCGAGCTCCTCAAAAGCAAGAAGAAGGTGTGTATTTTGTTTTCGAATTGCATAAGTCTTGTTTGAAGAACCAGTTTGAAATGTTTCCAAGGGAATATTGTAGAATATATATCATTATTTGGTTCTAAAATGCCTCCATAAAGAATTCAACACCCATTAAGCCTTCAGAAGGCTCTACTATGACTCATGAGGACAAAGAAGTGTAACATGACATATCAAAATTACAAGAGAAAGTGCACCAAATATCGCTCTCGCAAAGAGCAACAAAAAATGAAATGGAAGTTTCAAAGAAATGTGTGGAAGCTAAGATGGATGGTTTGAAGAAAGGCATGGATAGTTTGAAGAATGTCATGGAAGCTAAGATGGATGGCATGGAAACCGACATGGAATCTAAGATGGATGACATGGAAGAAAAAATGGAAAACATGAAGAATGATCTAAAAGAACACATGGAAGGTTTGACAAAGTTGATACAAAAAATGTTTCCTAATGGCGAAGAGATAGTATAGGAAAGTCATGATGAGAAAAAAATAAATGTTAATCGTGATTTAATAAAATCTAATGTTGGATGAAATACCCACCATATTCCATGGATATGAGGAATTTTGATGGAAATGATCCCATAACATAGATACTAGAGATGGATCAATATTTTGATCTCAAAAATGTGAAAAACACACAAAAGGTACACATTGCAACTTTACATTTAGAACAAAATACATTTGTATGGTATCGATGGCTTTTCTCCCATAAAAAAATTGTCACTTGGTCAATTTTTACAGAGGAAATGATAGCACATTATGAGGATACAAAGATTATCAATTTCTCTAGATCTCCAAAAAGTCTTGGACAATGATTCCAAGGTGTTTGAAACTCCAAAAGGACTCCCACCTATTTGTGATCATTATCATGCTATTCATTTGATTCCAGGAAGTGTTGCTCGAAACATCTACCGTTAAATATGATATTCAAAAGTTTGTGGTGGAATGTTTGGTTTGGCAGCAAAATAAAGTTGAGGCGATTAAGATATTGGGTCTTCTACAACCTTTATCCATTCCAAGTCAACGTTGGGAGGAGATTTCAATGGATTTTATCACATGTTTACCTAAGGCTAAAGGAAATAATGTCATCGTGGCTGTAGTTGATAGACTTACCAAGTATGCAAAATTTTGTGCATTATCTCATCCATTTAAAGAAAGTACAATTGCTACTGCATTTATGGAAACAATTCAAAACATACATGGAAACCCAAAGATTATTGTAAGTGACATAGATCCCATTTTTACCGGAAATTTTTGGACAAAATTATTTTATTATTTGGGTATTCAAATAACTCATAGCTCATCTTATCATCCTCAATTTGATGGTCAAGCTGAGAGACTGAATAAATGTTTGGAACAATATCTTCATTCTTTTGTATCTGATAAGAAAAAATAATGGGTCAAGTATTTACCTCTCGTTGAATGGTGGTATAACACTTCCTTCCATATTGTAGGAAAAATGGGCCCATTTATGGCACTTTATGGATATCATCCACCGTCCATCACATCATCTTTAAGAGAAAATTCTAAGGTTCAAGTAGTGGAAGATCACATCAAGCATCAACAAGAAGTTCTCCAACTCTTAAAGGATAGCCTAAATTTGGCACAAAATCGAATGAAACAACATGCAGATCAACATCGCAGCTAGAGACATTTTGGTGTAGGAGATTGGGTATTTTTACGGCTACAACGATACAAAAAAATTTCCCTCAAGAAAGCTAAGAAGGATAATAAATTATCGCCAAATTACTATGGTCCTTACAAGGTGTTTCTAAATATTGGTACTATCGCATAAAAATTGGAGCTTCCTGCTTCTTCATGAGTCCACCCAGTTTTTGATGTTTCATGCTTAAAGAAGGTTATCAGTGACAAACTTCTAGTTCAAACAATATTTCTAGGACTTGATGACGAAGGAAAAATCATATTGGAACCTTAAGCAATCATGGAAACAAGAACTCAAAAGCTACAAAATCGATCAATTTCACAGTATCTCATCAAGTGGAATAACTTACCCACTGAAAGTTCTACAAGGGAGGATGAGAATTTTATATGGAAGCATCTGAAGCTACTCATCATTAGGGACAACAGTTTTTTGAAGGATAGGGGCATGTTAGGTCCCTATATTACTAGTATAGTCCCTTATTGTTTTTAGTGTAACCCCCTTATTGTTATTGTTTTGCCCCCGTAACCCCAATATTCTTATTAGTGTGCCCTTACATTATTATTGTTAGGTCGGCTAGGATTATATTCTGATCTCATGGACTCCTATATATAGATGGAGGTTTTGTCATTTGTGTCATCCAAGAATTGTTCATTTATGTAATGTATTGGAGGTTCCCCCCTCGAAGTGGTTGATTTATAAGGCATTGATCTCTCTTTCATTCTATTTTTGGAGTTGATTTCATAACAAAATCTTTGATGGAAAATATTACTTCCTTGAATGAGTTGATCATTTAATGAGATATAAAATCTTTCTTAAAATTTCTTGAGAGTATTTCTTGTAAATTTATTTTACTTTTCAACCCAAACTTTGATCTTTTCTTCCTCGAGTGTCTTCTTTTTCAAGTAGCCCTTATGTTTAGCACCTTAGATATGATACAATGTTGGGAATTTGGAGTGCTAGAGATTAATTCAAATTTTCTTCTTGGTAAAAACTTGTGAGTTTAATTGAGTTACTTATGTCTTTTCATCCTTAGCTTATTTAGTCTTTCATCAACTCAATTACCAAAATACAATGACACAAAGTTAGGCTCCTCAAGTCAGGGCAAAACCTCTCCCTCTTGGAGAGGAAAGCTTGTAAGGAATTCTTCTTATATATATTCAAATGAAAAGTACCAATCCCATCAGACTCGTGACCTATGAATGCCTCCAAGACCTTGTCAATGTATTCTCACAACGTTGATCCTTCTCTTCTGCACCAACTTGCACTGACCTACACCACCACTAGAGAATGTGGTCTCTAAATTTTATCTTCAAATAATTCTTCTTGTATACACAGTTATTGAAGATAAGATCATTCAAGTTCTTATCTTTTACTTCACATAATCTTGAATCTCGAGATATATTAATTTCTCTTATAAACTGTGATTAGGATGGTAAATCCCATAATTACCTTCCTCCTTTTCTGATACTGCAATTCAGAGGATAATACTTAGACTGCTTTCACTTGCCACAATCCTTACAATGCATAAGTGGCTAACTCTATTCCACTTTGAGTGCATGTATATACATCACATACTTCACGAAACTTTAGACTGCAATCTCTTCTCATTAATCCACATCAACAACTTAAAAAAAGAACCCAAAAATATATATACACTTTGTACTTTTACACTATATTGACTTTGCAACTATTACAGAATTATTTACACTCTGTTTTACCTGAGATGTTTCCATAATACTCTTCATAATTGTCCTTTTATCCACACTTAATTACTCTCTAAAATGTGCAACTTGTTTCAGAAAAATCCACAATTTTCAGCTCTGTGATGAACCACAAAATGATATAGAGTGCATATTTCTTCTTAGGTCGGTCATACAGCATGATTGTGGGCCGAAATCCTGTTGTATATAGGCCGAATTAATTATTTATCTTCAATGTTGCATGAAAGTTGTTTGATTCCATTCTTCCATAAGGTTTCTGACAAGGTGTTGGAGAATTTAATGACGACTAGTTTCTTCATATAAATGACACTAATTACACTTACAAACAGAATAAAAACCCTAAGTAGACATAAAGAAGAAGTCTATTCACCTATAATAAAATTCTTACTCATGAAACCCATGAAGCAAGTACAACAAATACATTTTATTATCTTTGTATTCTTCTTTACATAAATTCATAATTACATAGTCAATATGAAGACCGATCTTACTTATACTTTTCAACAAGAAGGTCCCCGGAGCAGTAAATTGGATACATGCCTCTTATGAGCGAAGGTACTAAGATAGAAACATCCTCTTTTGAGGAAGAAGTGTAGCATCCAGTGTGGTTTTATTCCATTGTTGAGGAGTATGACTCCATCATCAGAAATAATGCATGGGAAGTTGTCCCAAGACCAGTGGGGAAGTTAGTTGTAGGATCTAGGTGGGTCTACAAGGTGAAGAAGGAAACAGATGGGAGTGTGGAGAATCACAAAGCTATATTTGTGGACAAAGTGTTCTCTTAGGTTGAGTGGATTGACTATCATGAGACTTTTTCACCAGTCACAAGGTACTCATTTACTAGATCCATCCTTACAATCAAAGCATAGATGGGATGGTAGATACATCAGATGGATTTAAAGATAACCTTTCTCAATGGATTTATTGAGGAAAAAGTATACATTGAGCACGTAGAAGGTTTTGAGACCTTATAAATGTATTCACATGTGTGTAGACTCAAAATAGCACTTTATGGGTTGAAGCAAGCACCTTGTGCTTGGTACATCAGGATTGATAGCTATTTCACCGAGTTGAGCTTCACCAAGAGTGAAGCAGATGTGAATCTATATCATATTCTGGTGGATGGTAAGCTTTTGATTATTTTACTTTATGTCAATGATCTGATACTGACAAGTGATGAGCAGCTCATAAAGTCTTGCAACTATGATCTTTCAAGAGAATTTGAGATGAAGGACATGGGACTCTTGGACTATTTACTTGGATTGAAAATATGGAAAAGAGATGGGGAGATGTTTGTATCTCAAAGAAAGTAGGCCAAGGAGATTCTAAGGAAGTTCCATGTGGAGGGAAGAAAACCCATTGATCATGTGCTAAAAAATGAAGGTTGTTGGAATGGTGTGGAACATGAACAATTGTGTATCCAAAGAAACTTCTTTCATGGAAAACCATCACTGTATCCTCCAAGAAACATGTTATGTCCACTTTATCAAACTGAAAATTAAAAAAAAAAAATGCAAGACACCCCAGTCAGCAGCCCGTACAACTGATTGGGCATGCCTACATGGTAGGGTGACTATGTAGATTGACTTGGTCAATGGTTTTCCTCTGGCATATGGAGTGGTGCCAAGTGGAACATTTGTATTGGTTCGAAATGGTGTGTTTTGGTTGGGTTTTGGAATTTCAATCATACGATTCCACGTGGCCTATCTAGGGGCTACCAAGTGGCAGCCCGAGGGAAACCAAAATTTATGTTGAATAACAAGTGGAGTGGGCAGGGGTTGAACCTGAAACCTCCAAACACTAGTGCTAAGCGGTTACCATTACACCATGACTATGTTCCTTGATATATAATGTATTCAACATAGTTTTGTCTTCATAATGTTTCTGCCATGGGGGGAGCAGGCCAGGGACTAGCCCTGGCCTTGGTCATCGCTAGAGGAGGGAAAATGGGCAGGAGGCTAGCCCAGCGCCCCCCCAATGGTCCATAACCACAATTTTAAATGCCACCATCATCATGTGACATGCCATGAGATTGTTGGGATCGCTGGTTAGTTAAGTTACTAACCACACTTAATGCTAAGGCGTTTGGTTAGCAGATTAATCACGCATTTTTGTTATAAAAATATTATATTAAACCATATGGTTATGGTTTAAAATTTAACATTAAGGCCTCATTGGAAAAATTAGTGCGATGACAATTTCACCTAATTTTTGGGAAAAATTGCACTTAGCGAAATTTCAAGAAAAATTGTAGGACAGTGACAGATTTTGAGGAATTTCTGGAGTGCTTGGTGCCAAAACTTTGGGAAGTCATAACTTGATTATTTTTTGACCAAATTCGAGGTAGATAGATACTACACAAGAAGTTTTAGGCATTCCAGAGCTGGTGGAACAAGTTTCAGAGTTGTTTGAGCGTTGTAAATACATGTAATTACACTTTTGAACATAATAGAAGAGGGCAAAGCCATTGGAAGATGGAACAAGGAGATGAAGCCTAGGTGGGGTGAACTCCTTCATCATGTGCTATTGTGTTACTAATTATGGTGATTTTCATGTCTGTTAGATGCTATTGTTCAGTGTTTTGTTTATGTTAATTTTCTTGATAAACTCACATAAAAACACATAAAAACTCATGTTTAACTTGCAATTAACCTACTTTGTTTATATTCTGAATTGGATATTAGCACAAAAAACACTAATATTCCCATTTAGATCAAATTAGTATTAGAGCACTACGTTTACTTGTGAAATGAGTATTTAATTGTTTTTCAAGTGTTTAAATGCTTACAAGGTTGAAGCTCAAGAGAGGAGAAGGAAAGCTTATGGGTGCAGGTTCTCTAGTTGGAGCTAGGAGAAGGAAAGCACAGTTGACACAATATCCACCACAAGATTCATCTCTAGTTGCATTAGAGGCTCCAGTAAGCATGTCTCATGAAGGAGAAAATGATAACATGTACGAGTATGCGAATGCTTTTAGGAAGCCTTTGTTTTACATGAGAGAGAGGAATACAAGGTTTCAGGGTGAAAGGTCCAGGCCTCCAAAACGAGAGGGTTCTCCAGGAGGAGGAGGTAGTGGAAATGATGATAATCCACCATCTACTCCACCATCATCGTCACCACCATCTTCACCTTCATCTTCATCCTCTTCCACTACTACAACCCTTACTCATACTCGTCAATGTACCTCAAAAGGAATTGGTAAACAACCCTTTTTAAAACTTGATATTAAATTTGAGCAGCTTATGTATAATGGTGAAGTGAATGTATAGAATATTGACAATTGGGTTTATTAGTTGGAGGTCTACTGCGGGATTCAAAACCTTCAACATGATGACACAAAGACTCAACTGGCTTCCTTGAGACTGGAGGGTGCAACAGTAGTATGGTGGGAAGACAAGACACAAGAAGAGATGAAAAACCATGGTAAGATTTCAATATCTTGGTTTGATTATATTATTGAAATTAGAATTAAATTTTACCCTATATAATATATACTGAAATCTATAATGGTCTGGCATAGTTTTAAACAACTAAAGGGACAAAGTGCTCAAAATTACACACCAGATTTTTGGAGAAGAGCACTAGTTTTGCGTGTCAATTTATCTTCTCAAGGAACTTCGTTAAAGTATATTTGGGTTTTGCACAACTATATTTCACATACTATTCTCATGTTCAATCCCACAAAATTAAATGAGGTTTTTGTTCAAGCCACATATCTAGAAGCATGAGGGAAACATAGTACATATGAGAAAAGTGATAGTTTCCTTGAGTATGAAGGTAAAGGAAATAGTAATTTTAATGGAAAAGGAAAGAAAAATGGTTCTATTAAAATAGAGAAAGAGAAAATCACATATAAACGTTGTTCGAAAAATGGCCATGATGAAGACCATAGTTGGAAAATCCATCTAGAGTTGAAGCCCAACAAAATTAAAGCCAAAGAGAAGGAGAAAACAACTGCAATCATTGAACATTACTTAGGTACAAATTCAGAAGATGAAAGCAAGATTACAACTATGCGTTTGAAAGGTGATAACATAGCAAGCACTAGTTCTTCAAGTTGTTCTAATGTAACTCAAGATGATGATACAAAAATTGAACTCTTTCATATTAGAGTTGTTTCAAGGCATACCAAAATAGACACACTATTTGCATTAGGGGAATTTTGAGGTCTAATATACGCTTCCCAAGGAAATTTTTAAAATAATAGTGGAAATAGTAAAATAATATTAGACTACATCATCAACTTATCTACATATGGTTTTACTCAAATTTCAAGTGGGAACACTCATTGAATGCATAATTTGATTCCTCATCAAGGAGTATCCATGTTGCATAATTTTGAGGGACCAACGTTTTTTGATGTATTTCTCATTTTTTGTGTAGTAGGGTCCATCAGACGTATGCAACATGAGCACTCCTTGGATGAGGAATTAATTTTTTCAACTAACAAGTACTACCCCTAAAAATTTCGGTAAAACATTAGAGAGATAAGTTCAAAATACAAATTCAAGTAGTTTTAATATTTTATTATTCTTTCATCTTTTTACCTTTTTTCCCAAAAAATGGTGAATCATCCCCCATGGTTGACATCATCATCTTGAATCTAATTGGATCTTATAAATTTTATTTTCCTTGTACATGCTTCTTAGGAGACCCATTTTAGACCTCAAAAGTTCTCTAATGATAGTGGTTCTGAAGCCAATTTTATTTTTGAAGACTTAGTTAAGATGCTAAATCTAGAAACTATTACACACCCAAGACTTTACTCTTTAGGGTGGATATGCAAGAATGCAAACTCGCAAATAACAAGGAAGTGCATCGTAAGCTTTGCAATCAATTCAAACTTTCTTGAGGAAGTTGAACTTGATGTAGTTCCGCTTGATATATCAAGTATTTTTTTGGGAAGTCCTTATCTTTATGATAGGAGGGAAATATTTCATCGGCATGAGAATAAGTACCACTTGTTAAAGAATTAAATTGAGTACATAGTTAGAGTGCATAAAAAGAAGATGAGTTTGTATCTTATACATGTGGGAGAAATGAAGAGAATAGTGAATGCAAGTCAAAATTTGGCTTTGTTAATGTTCAAGCATAGTGATGTTTTGAATGATACCGTTTAGGAATATGCATCAAATGAAAAAGATGATTTCATTGAAGCTGCTAATGGTTTTAATAATATTTTTCATGGCTCTAACATGTTTCCTTTAAAAAGAGGTAAAGAAGATGTGAAATATTGGCAGCAGTCCACATCATTGATGAACAATGATGGGAACAAGATGTTGGTGTTGAATGGTGCGAAAGTCAAAGAGAAAGTGCCAAAGAAAGATGAAAAGGAAGGAATAGGTTCCACAAGTACTTATTTTTTGTTTCAAAATGGTACATGGAAATGAAAAAAACACTTGGTCAAAGGTTGACACAAGTACAAGGCAAGACAAGCTAAAAATCGTCATGTCGATAGTGTTCAAATTGACAAATTTTTCAAGTTATTCAAGTTTTATTTGATTAACGACCGAGGTGGGAAAAAGTTTGTTTCTTCAAGGACAAATTTTTGTTCTGAAAATTATGAGAAATTACAGTAGGATGGTATCTACAATAGCAAGACATGGTGTCCAGAATCAAGGAAAAATATTAGTTTTCATGAAAATCTCAGATTGTTGAATTTAAGAAAATTCTAGTGGATTGAGACTCAAAGGGTGAGGGGGCTATACCCTCATCCAGATGTTTAGTAATGAAAGAGATTTTTGGGTCCAAAAAATTCTAGTGGGGAGTAGTGATCAGGTGCTCAAAATAATTCTCAAAAATGAAATTTGTTAGAATGGTGTGGAGCCTTCATGATTGCATAGAACTCATAATTTTGAAACTAGCACAACTTGTTTCATGGGAAACTGACACCGTATGCTCCCAGAAACCCGTTCGGTCCACTTTGTCAAACATACAATTTTTTTTAAAATAATTGCAGGAAAACCCAGTCAGCTGTCGGTATAGTTGGATGGGCATGCCTATGTGGCAGGGTGACTATGTAGGTTGACTTAGTCAATGGTTTTCCCCTGGCATATGGTATTGTGCCAAGTGACACATTTGTATTGTGTTGAAATGGCGTGTTTGGGTTGGGTGTTGGGAGGCCAATCACAAGTTACCATGTCGCCCAGCTAGGGGCCACCACATGGCGACCTGAGGGCCACCAAAATTTGTGTTGAAGTCCAAGCAAAGCGATCAATGGTAGAACTCATCACCTCCAAACACTAGCGCTCATCCTTTACCACCACGTCTATGTTCCTTGATATATAGTGTATTCAACATAGTTTTGATTTCATAGCCTTTCCACCATGGGGGATGAAGTTGGTGTTTAGCCCCAGCCCTAGTTACCGGCAGAGGTGAGATCATGGGTAGGAGGCTAGCCCCACGCCCCCCAATGTTTGAAAACTGAAATGTTAAATTCCACCGTCACCATGTCACATACCACTAGACCACCATGATCATTGTTAGTTAAGCCACTAACCATAACTACAACCATTAAATGCTATGCCCATGTGTCCACACTTAATGCTAAGTGTAACGGTTAGCAGATTAACCAAACATTTTTATTATAATTTCTTTTGTATTAAACCATTGAATTTCACTCGATTTTTAAGGAAATTGGTGCTTATTTAGTGCAATTCTGGGTAGATTTTGTAGGATGGTGCCGAATTTTGAGGAATTTTTGGAGAGGTTAGTGCCAAAACTTGGGCATGTCATAACTTGATCAGGTTTTGACCAAATTCGAGGAAGAAAGAGGCTACACATGCATTTTTTGGCATTCTGGAGCTAATGGAATAGGTTTCAGAGTTGTTTAAGCATTGTACACACATGTAATTACACTTTTGAGCATAATATAAGAGTGCCAAGCCATTTTAAGAAGGACCAAGGAGACGTCGCCCATGCAGGGTGAACTCCTTCATCATGTGCTATTGTGTTATTTTTTATGCTGATGTGCATGTTTGTTATATGATCTTCTTCAATGTTTTTTTAATGTTGATTTTCTTAGGAAATTCAAATTAAAACACATAAAACTCATTCTTAACTTGAAATTTACCTCATAATCCTAAAGCACTTTGTTTATATTCTGAATTGGATCTTAGCACAAAAAACACTAATATTACCATTCAGATCACGCATGGAGACTCCTAGTGAAGGAAAATGGAGGAAGGAGGATGCTTCTTCGAATGAAGTATTGGATGCTACTGTTTACAGGAAGGTGGTGGGTTCCCTCATGTATTTGGTGAACAAGTGACCCCCATATGCTACAAACTTAACCAGCTGAGCCAAGCTATGTTTAAACCGACCAAGATCTTTTGGAATGTAAAGAAGCGTGTGTTGAGATATATCAAGGCCACTACTAAGTATGGATTATGGTACAAATGGGCAAAGGGAATGAAGCTTTGATGCTTCGTCGATGTAGATTGGGAAGGGAATCCTTCCAAAAATAAGAGAACATTAGGATGCATCTTTCGCATAGGATCACTAGAAGTTTCTTGGTACAGTAGGAAACACAGATCAGTTGCACTTAGGTTAGTAGAGGTAGAGTACATGGCGGTTAGTCAGGAAGCATGCGAGGTAGAGTACTTGTTGGTTTCTTTGGCCAACATATGGATCCAATGGTGATACATTGTGATAACTAGAGTTGCATCAAAATCTAGGTTAATCCATTTATCCATGACAGTTCCATGCATATTTATGTCTGTTATCACCATCTTAAATATTGTCTTCAGAGGAGGATTATGACATTGATTACATTCCAACGGAGGAGCAAGATGTAGACATCTTGATGAAGGCGCTGGAAAGAAGAAAATTCAAATTTAACAGAGATAGGATCAGGGTAGCTGATAGTCCCTTTCTTCTCGAGAGGGAGTGTTGAAATGGCACCCCAAAGAGGGCTTCTAATTTAATTTTCCTTTAGTTAAATTGGAAGAGAAATTGTAATTTCATCTCATGACAACTTATATTAGTTAACTAAGCTAGAGTGTCTGCTTTAGCTTAGTAAATTCGAGTTGAGGGTCTTATAGGATGCATGTAGAGTTATCCCATGATTTAAGGGGGTGCAGCTATAGTTATTTTTTATTTGTAATTATTTCACTCAATAAATCAACTTGAAATCAGTTTAACTAGTTCTAACTGAGTGATGAATTAGTGAGAGGTAAAGTGAATTAAATCTAATTGAATTCACAAGTAGTGATCAATCAAATAAGTTATAATTCACTATAAATAGGTGTTTCGTGCTAGTTTTAAGGAAGTCCCAGTTGAGACTAGGGTTAAAGGGATCATAACTATCAGTTGTATAATTAGAAAATTGTACAGGTCAATTATAGAGTGAGTTGGAGGACTATGAATGATTGCGCAATCAAGGCAAGGGATTTCCTATAGAATAGGAATTTAATTTCTCAAGGAATGCATGAGCAAGGCACGATGAGAAAAGGCACATAATTGGTTAAGTATTTCTCCTATTTTGCCTAGATCAAAGTGATAGAATTAGTAGATTACATGATTTTCTCTTGAGATAGAAAGAATTGTATTGTTTCATGACCCTTGACTTTATATAATATACAAATAGTAGGGTTTTTGGAAGTGTGCTTTCCCTAGATACATCTTATGTTGTACGATTGATTATTTTTTTCTCTTACTTGTTATGTGATTGTGCGATCGTGTTTTGTTTCTACAAATTGTAGAAGGAATCAATATATTTTTTTAGTACAATACAAGATCAATCTGAATTCCATTGTTATATTTTCTAAAATATCTTATTTTAATGAGTGTGGATACACTTTCGGATGCCACGATCAATTATTTTAGATCGGGACAACATGTTACTAGGTAAATTTTGTTCAATTCTATGGTTGATGTTGGATACAAATATGACTAAGTCCATGACTTTCCACCCCCAAAATGATGGCCAAACAGAGGTTGTCAATAGGATTATCATACACATTTTTTGCATGTACAACTCAAAGCATCCACGCACATGGGATGAAAGCCCCCCCATGTCCAATAAAGCTACAACAGAGCTATCCATAACTCAACTAGTGACATCCCCTTTCAGGTGGGGTTGGGATTACAACCATTATGTGTGATTTATGTGGCCATATCATTTGCAGCTACTTAGGCAGATTCAACTCATGTCTAGTTTTAATCTGACAGGGCTAAAATTTCATTGATTTCATTTAGAACATATAGTAGAAGGTTCGTGACATATTGGATAGAGCTAGTGCTGAGTAAAAACAATTACATGATCAACATCAAGTTCTAGAAAAGCTCCATGTGGGTGGTAAAGTTTGTCTACATTTGCATAAGGAGCGCCTCGCTCAGCACCACTGCAAGATTCACCTGCATTGATATGGGTCGTACACAAACACCAAGGGTGTAGGGGGGAATTCCTTTGAGCTCATCATTCATCGTTCCTTTGCATACAAACAATGTTCAATGTGGACCGGCTTCGACCATACCTTCCACCATTACTAAACACATCGAACATTGTAGAAAAAGTCACAGCAATATAGCTAATCCTACACTGCATGGAACATGCCAAAATTGATAAGATAATGGACAAACAAATCAATAACACTTTCCAAAAAATGATCCATATGTATCGAGTTATGAAAGCATGCAAACACCTTCACTAGGGCAAGTGGTTCAACAAGGAATAGGTTCAACAAAAATTTCCTCACCTCATGGAGACTGCACAAAGTGGGGAAAATTGCTTCCTAATGAGGGAGGAATGATCCAGGTGGATATTGGTGTCCAACTTCCTATTCCACCTCCACATGCATTTAGTTTCATCGCATTCCATGTTTAAAGAAACATTTACTATTTTTAACAGTTTTGGGGTCCTAAACTTTTGGAGAAGTTGTGACCCCCGAAAAGACACTTTTTTGAGGTTTGTTATAGGTTTGCGACTGAAAATCATATAGTAATTGGAGATATATTTGAAACAATGTATCAGATGTGCAAAATAAAGTTAATATGACCAATTTATGACCCCACTAAGTTTCTTTCCCAAATATCCCAAACAGGGCCAACAAAGTCTTGGCATTCCATCTCCTAGGGTTAGGGTTTTGGTTCTTTAGGTTTCCCTTGTTGTTCAATAATAGAAATTCCCTTGATCCTCATTATAAAACAATTCAGTGGCATATAGCCTCCATATCTCGTCTCAAAGATAAGCTACCATCACCTGAGTTAGTTTGTTTCCATTCTATATGTAAGAATATTTCAGTTCTTTGATATTAATATAATGAACAGTCCTTTTTGTTGCATCTCTGTATTTATGGTCATATATGTATTTTTTTGCCTTCCATTTTAAGTTCAGATCAATGGTACTTGAAGGGGTAATAAAAAAGTGTATATCGATCATGGTATTTCAATTTTGGTATTGGTGATTTATGGAATGATTGTATAAAAAATAATATCTTGATGATGAATTTTACTAGATTTCCTTGGGGAAGGAAGATTTATGGAATGTTTGTATAACGAATAATATCTTAATTGATGTCCTGATGAAAATATGGAACTAATATTATTGATGACACAAACTAAATCCTAGATGGATATTGAATAATCTTATTTCATATTCAGTATTCATTGATTATACAAATAAATGAAATATATATTTTTTTAATAATGAAAATGCTTAAAAGTATTATTTTAATAAATTTGATATTTTGATATTACGATATGAAGTTATATTCACATGTCATTCAATTTATTCGGTGATGTTATGATATACATTTGATGTATATGTGTTGATGTTATAACTTATGATGGTATTCATGATATGAAACATTTCGTAATTGCATGCAAATTTTATGATATGCATGAGAACATACTTATTTTTATTCAGAATGTTGTGACACCAATCATGTTATGTTCTAATGATGGTATGCATGATGTGGCATATGTATTATTTTCCATGAATTTATGATTATAAATAATGCATTGGATGCATGTTTTGATGTGGTGATTGACAGTAAATCCATAAATGGGCCAAGAGGGCTAGTTTATTTTATGATCTCGTGGCATACCATAACTGCAAGGAAGAGTATGCAATGCCATATGGGTTGGGAATAGACTCAATAAACAATACATATGCCAGTGGTTCCTTTATATTGTCTTTCTCTTGATGGATAACTCTTGAACGGCTATTGGACCATTTTGAGGAGGCCATGTGCCTGATATTTGGTTTTAATGCTAAGGTTATGAGGGGGTGTGAGGAATTCAATTCCTGGGGCTGTGCACCTTAGTGAGTGTCAAGGTATTGGTCCAACCTTATGAGATTCCCAAATTCATTGAGTATCGGGACCAGATTCCCGCCTTGGGGTAGATGATGTTTAAATTGTAGCACGAGCCTTAGGGCAAGCCCTGGGATATGGTATAGAATGATGAGGCTTTATGTTTGGTTCCAAAAATTGGGAAAAATGGTAGAAAGTCCTTGAATGTTCCCTGGTGTTGTGTAACTTTCGATGCCTCCTAGTATACTAGTTCAATAGAGGGTGTGAGGAAAACGTGAAATAATAAATAACTACATAAAATAAAATAAAAATTTAAATGATTCAACTTAACTATGGGATTAATTTCCTTAAATATGGGGAATATTCAATTCCTGTAATAATAATAATAGAAATAATAAATAAATAAAGTTATATTAAAATATAACTAAATAGATAATAAATAATATAGAAAAAATAATAATATTAAGTAATTCATAAATAATAAATAAAAAGGATAATAATAGTAAATAAATAAAAAATAATGAAGAAATATAATAATGGTAAATAAATAAAGTAGTAAGTAGTAAACGAGAGTTTTAAATAAATATACAAAAAATAGACAATAAAAATAGCAAGGATAAATAAATTTAACCAAAAGTAAAAATAAATAAAATAAGAAAGTGCTAAAATGAGAGAAATATTTAATTATCTACAACTTAAACCACTGGAATAAAGGTTCTCATGTTGACACATGGACTGTGTGTGCATACGGATCCCTTTCCAATCCCTTTCCATTCTTGGAACCATATGTTTTATATAATGGACGAAGAGGGGGATGGGATTCATTCATTCTTTTGGAAGATGAATCTGGTGAGACAAAGGATTCCCTGGTAGTAGTTGTTGATTTAGGGCTCAGGGTTGGCCAAATGTAAAAATATTATTCGTAGCTGAGCCTATGGTTCGGTGGAAAGTTGTCTCCAAAAACATTGTCGCGATTAGAAGTATTCAAATATCATTCAATTGTGAAATAAAAGGTAAGGAATACCATCGTTATAGGTATTTCCTGTCTACTCATTTTTTTAAAATTCTATGCTAATTAATTGAATAATTTTTGTGTTTATTATTAATCACATAATTTCTATAATTTCTTATATATTTTAACTATGGCTTGTTACACACAACATGGGTTTGAAATGTCAATGTTTCGATCATTTTCCTTTTTTTGTTGGTTTGTGGATTCCACAAGGAGGAGTGCTTATTTATCATAGAAAATATCTCAAGGAATTATTGAATAAGTTTATAATGGAATAATGGTCACCTATCAATACTCCCATGGTAACTAGATCCAAACTAAGAAAAGATAGTGAATCACCTAAGATCAATCAAAATATTTTTATATCAATCATTTGTAGCCTCCTATACCTAAAAACCTCAAATAAAAATATCGTGCATTTTGTTGGCACAGTAGAAAGGTTTCAATCATCCCCTAAAATAATTCACCTATAATATGTAAAAGGAATCTTCAAATATTTGAAGCCCATCATTTACATTATTTTAGGGTATCCAAAATGTGAGAAAATTTCCTTAACTACATATATATATGTCGATTAGGTTGGTAATGTAAATGATAGGAAGAGCATAATTGGATTGCCTATTCCTCGAGAATTTTTTAGCATCTTGGTTAATCAAAAAATAGAAATAAACCTCATTGTCCACAACTAAATTAGATTACATAATATTCATTGCATTTTTCACTCAAATTTTGTGGATGAAGTAGTCTTTCGAAGACATGAAGGTAATATGTGATGGAGTGATTACTATTATGTATGATAATACAAGTGCTATAAGTATTTTTAGGAATCATGTTCTCCTTTCCAAAACCAAGAATATGCTTGTAAAGTAACATTTTATTAATTCTTTGTTCTACATATTCTAGGATTTGGTAGAAATATATTTCCTTTAAGAAATATAGAGGATGCATGAAATGTCTCTTTACCAATTGGTTAAAGCATCCGCTAAGTATTTTGTATCAAAAAATTGATACATACATATATATCTATCTATATATATATATATATATATATATAAGAACTTGACCTCAAAAGGAGCAAAGAAAACCATTTATTTAGTTTCAAATTAGTTGGTGATCATGTTATTTATTTGGTATGGTATGTTGATTATGTGTTACTAATTGGAAATTATTGACTCATATTATCCAGGATGTGAAGACCCAATTGTCCTTTAAATTTGATATGAAGGATATTGGTGATAAAAAATTCATTTTGGGCATGGAAATTAAAATAAATTGGACATAGAGGAAATTATGGTTAAATAAGAGGAAGTGCATTGAGACAATATTTAAAAGGCTTAATACAAACCAGAGTAAATGAGTGAAGATTCCTATTCTTGTAGTAGTAATGTTGTTTGGATAAAAATGTCCCAATGTAGAAGAAGAGTAAAAGGTCATGCCCTATGCTCGATATGCAAGCATAGTTAGAACTGTGATGTATGTAATGGTTTGTACCAGACCAAAAATTTCACATGTAGCGGAATTGTTGAGTAGGTTAATGTCAAAACCAAGGAGGGAGCGTTAGACAGTCGTAAAGAAGGTTTTGAAGTACTTGTGTGGCACTAATGATTCTGCTTTTTTCTACCAAGGAACACCATGATTCGATAGTGTGTTGAAAGTCCATGGAGTTTTTTTATGTTGATTGGGATGGATATATGGATAAAAGAATGTGTAATAGTATGTATGTGTTTAAACTATTTTGGAGAAATTAGTTAAATGGGAAAGGGATCATTTGTGGTTGTATTTCCAACTACAAAATTTGAATACATGAAATCCATGCATCCAAGCGAAGACTAAATTTAGTTACAAATATTGTGTTCATGTATGCGGTTGGTACGAAAAGATATAAGGGTATATTGTGATAACCAAAGTGAAATTTTTACGGCAAAAAATCCTTCTTATCATTTGAATACAAAGCATATTGATGATTGGTATCACTTTGTGAGGTACATGGTTGAATATAGAAAGGTGTTGTTGGTAAATGTGGACACTTTGAAGAATGTTTCATATGCATTTAAAATTTTTGATGGCACTAAGAATTTTTTTCTAGTGGAAAAGAAACAAAGGGCATTAATTCCCTCGATTGGTGATTGTGTACCCTTTCTATGGGGGCTTCACTCAATAAACCTTTGACATATCACTTGCATTTGTGGAATACTAAAAAATACCTCTAATTTGACTACATATTGGAAAATACCTCTAACAATCACATTATCTAACCCCCTACCAATACAAACTCAATAAACCTTTCCAATTTAAGAAACCCCTACTTTTAATAGATATTGTAGATATCCATTTTTTCATTAAATTTTTTTATACCCCTTTATATTTTTTCATTAAATTTGGGCTCCATTTATTATACCCATTGGTATAAAACACTTCATCCCCTATTATATGCTCAATATATTATGTCATTTCTTCCTCAATATATATCCCCCAATATGAATGAATGTTGTATGTATTAATCCCCTAGTGAAGCCCCTGCGATGCTTCTGGCCCCTTATATGTGAAGAAAATAAAAAGTGTGAGAATTTTATATATGTGTTATATCCTGGCACAACTATATGTTTTGTATGGTTTTTCCCATGGTCTTGCATGAGGTTTTACACATGGTTTTAACCATGGTGTTTTTTCCCATGGTTTTGCATATATGGTCAAAGGAACCATAATTGTATTATAATTTAGGGTTAATATATTGGATTTTTATGAATGATTCAATATTTATACAATGTAATATAAAATTGAAAGGAGTATAATGAAAAATCAATCTTGCTTTCCTGATTTTGGGTTCCATGGAGAAAATACTCTGTGTTTACTTTTTGTGATTTCCACTGTATATTTTCTACCTTTAAGAATTCATTTGTAGGCATTATCTGTATATGGTGAAAAACAACCAGTTGGAGTACAGACCAACAAATAAACAAGTTACTATTATAGTTACTAATCCTCTTGCCTTAGAACCCTTTGAGTATTTGAGTAGTTAATATTTTTTTGGTGTGGAACTACTCAAAAATCTTTAGAGAGGGTAATCATTATATGTGGGATTTAATTCTTCCTCCAATTGAAGTATGCACTTGAAATTTAAGTAAAAACACAATGATAAAATTTGAAAATAAAATTAAAACATGTAGCATTCTTCTTTCCCTTTCAAAACTATTCACCCCCTTGTTTTGTGGATAAATTCCTTCTGTGGACAAAAGAATTGTGCCTATACCTAGTGGCTTTGTTTAGAAACAGACAAGACAAAATTTCAATGCTTTTCCTTAGAGATGTTTGAAATATGGGAATAAAACACTTGGAATATTTTACAAGTTTCCTCATTCTCCTTACATCTTAGCTCCAGGTCCAAATCTAATTTCTAAAACTAGAACCTACAAATCATTAAAAAAAAGCAAGACAACCACAACATACAAAATAGATTATACAAAAATCTCTAACAAAAAGTCAATTATTAATGTTATTCATATGCATAATTGAGACATATCGTATAAGAGAAAGAATGCAGTTTTGTATTAATAAAGGGATGCAAATATTACAATAGGTTAAATGAGTTTCTTTGGAATTTACCATTTTAGGGCTTAGATAACCTCCAGAGGGAGGTAAGTTCTAGAAGATAAGAGATAATACCTAAATAGTAGGAGTCTCAGATCTGATCCAACAATAAATAGTTAAAACCATGTTCGAAGCTTCTAGAAAAAGAAACTTTGAAATTAACTTTTTATTTTTATTCATTTCAAGCTATCATTGCACTTTTTGAGAAAGCAACCTGCGCTCCAAGCATATGTTGCATGTATGAAAACTGCAGCATCACAGCTTTTCTTGAAGATAAATGCGATAATCCAAAAAAATAAGGCTTTTTAACCATTGTATTCCAATATTATTGTAACTTATGGAAAAAACATTTTATTGTCTTTCTAGGGGATTGATGTAAGATGTCTATATATAATGATAGATCCATATTAAAAACCATTCCTTTGAATGTGAAAAAATAAATTGTAACATCCTAGATCAAATAATCATATTAAATATTATTATTTTTTTTTAAGTTGATTCTTTTAGTACATACTTTTTTGGCCGCGGTTCACATCAAAATTAACCCCATAATATTTATTGTGAAACTGCTAACCAAATACACATTTCCAGATATTATATTAAATCTATTACATTCTTTCTATATTCTCAATGTAACAAAAGCTTTATCGAATTCATCTCCACTTTATTTAATTTTATTTCAAAAACATTTTAATGTTATTTTACAAAGATTTAATCCTACTAAATCTTCACTTTAAAGCTCATGAAAAGAGGATAAAGGTCAAAACCACTTTTTTTTCTTTTTTTTTAATAAAAATAAATAATACACTTCTCAAATAAAAATACTACAGTAAATCACACTTTCCACCCCCTTCATAACGTGAGTTAAGAAAAGGTTTCATTTCATTCAATTCACCTTCATGTATATATGAAATAATTTCTACAATTCCTTTTCGAAAAGAAAATACAAGAATGTTGATTATAACTTCCGACTCGATAAGAAAAATTTAAAGCTAGTGCACAAAATTTAGAAAACATTTACTACTTTCTTATATAATAATTACAATTTGATTATATGATATTTTTCAATTAAACCAATTATAAATATTACAGCTTTTTTGGTTTAAAAATAAATAATAAACTTAATCATCCATAAATATGTATAAATATGTATAAAATGTATCATCTGTGCAATTGATATTACGAAGATTCCTCAAGTACATGTAAGTAAATAAATATTTGAAAATAAATTGAAAATAAACATATTTTTCCAAAAATTTCATCAATCACAGTTGTTTAAAAATTCACTTACCAATT
>JAXQQM020086889.1:0-30848 GCA_034641835.2 Pinus albicaulis
TTTTGTTTATTTTTCCACCTATGGTTTGTAAATAAATAAAAAATGAGTAAAGAGGGTCTAAACTCACTTAAATGAAATAAGACATCCACCTAGTAGCACAACGTTGTGACTTAAGTGGGAGTCAAGGGGGGACCCAACACCACGTGGAGAAGGGGGCCTATGTACACTCTAGAAGTTTCTCCAAGCTTCTGTGGAGATAAGGATGAGAATGTGGATAAGGATGAGGATGTGGAGGAGAGAGAGAGACTACGTTGGGTTTTGGAGGGAAACCAACACTATAAAAGATGGAGGATCCTCCTCATTTGGGACATGCTTGGATTCTTGGATTATTGATTATTGAGTGAGACATTTGTCTTTCTTTGGCACGCTGGCTGTTTAGCCCGTCTGCTGCACTGTTTAGTGCACCGAGTGTCTCCGTGCGGAGATCTCACCCTTAGCCCCGGGGGACTTCGAGTGCCTGCTCGGGCAAGGTTATTTTCTTAACATCATCCTCCAGGACAGCATTATTGCTGCAACAGCGTAATTTTGTGTTGTAGGGTGTTGCTGTGGTGATTTTACGACACCACCTCCTTCTCCTATTTTTCAAAGGGAGAGCCTTTCTTTCCTTTGGAGGATCAGATTGGGAGACATTGGAGCTTATTATCAGATCTTGGCATTAGGCCAAAGTGTTCTTCATAGTATACTGCGCAGTTCTTTCCCCAGATCTGCGTTATTGCTGAAGGAGCAACATTCCAGGGTTTTTGGCATCATTTTGGAGCTAGATTTCTGATTGAGGGTGATCCTTGGATTGGCCAACCAATCCAAGTATATTTCTGATATGATATTGAAGTTTTGCTTCAGAAATTTTGAATCATTCTGCAGATCTGCTACAGTAAAACTCAGATCTACTCCGGCATTTTCATGTATTGCTAAAATTCCCAAGGGGAAAGTAATAAAGAGCCCTTTGGGCATTTTGTCTCATTATAGATCTTTGTTTTCATGTATTTATCAGTTGTAGATCTGTGTCATAATAAATATAAGCTTCAGCCACCTGGAGAAAACGCTGAAGGGTTTCTGGATTATTTTCTTGTCTTGCGGCACCTCTATCTTGAGAGGTTTTCTATATAAAACTGTTGTTTAACCTTGCTGAAAGCCTATGCATTGTACTCAAACTCATTCTCTGATTATTCATAGTGCTTTACATCTCATACCTTCAGAAAATACGCTGCCCTTGCTTCAGTTAAATTCTGCATACTCAAAGTCTTGGGAAATCAGGGTTTCTATTGACTAGTCGGGAAGGAGGAACTGTTTAACTAAGAAAAATGTCTTTGTTTGAGCTTAAATTCGACATGGAAGTCTCTCTTAACCTATTCTAACATATTCCAGAACCTTGAGCCGTCATTTTACGCAGATTTGCTTATACACTCATTTTAGGGCCAAAATCCTCACTTTTCCCCACCTTTTTGCCCCTAAAAGTTGAGTAAAGGTTGCTGCTGTTATTTCTTTTGGTTGCTGAGCATTTTCAGACATATTCTATGATAGCTGAAGCCATCATACCTGAAGAATGCGTTTTCCAGGCATGATCTGCTGAAAATTCCATTTCCGGGATATTACAGTGGTATCAGAGCATAGTTCTGGCTTAGCCTGTGGAGCTGGCTATCTATGGAAAATATGAGGATCACAATGCCTACATTCTTACCTGAAGTACCGAGGCAACATGGTCGTATACCTCTTGAAGATTATTTTAGAGAATGGAAGTCCATGGGGGAAGACTTAAAAACAATTTTGCCCTTCAAAGATTACTGTCAGCTCAGAGAGGATGGAGTTTCTAGCATACAGAGTTCAGATTTGCAGCGTACTACTGGGAGATCACCTCTTCCCATGCATGAGGGATCCACTAGTCCCTGTGAGTCTAAGCCCAAGAAGACCGGAGCGGTGAAAAGGGATAGTTATTTCTTTTTCAGATCTAGAAAAGATACATCCACCTTTGAGGAGGTCAAGAAGAATGAAGAAAAAGAAGAGGAAGTACCATGCGCTTCCAATTCTAATCGAGAAGAAGAGATCACATCACCTCTTGAGGAGGCTTGTGGAAACACTGTCACACTTGTGGAGGAGCAGCCACATGCATCGACAGTTGGGGCAGCCAACACTTTTGAGGACGAGACTCTTGTAGACCAAGGGTCGAATCTCATTGCTACTATAGAGCAGCCTGGTTGCACTGCGCTTTGCAACATGGATGAAGGGGAGGTCTCAAGGAGAGATCTCACTATAGATGCACTTCAACACACTATGGAACACAATGATTTGGTTCCCTTCTCACAAGAGCAGATAGAAGATGGAGGACATCTTCGGATGGATAACATCTCTCATGCTTGTGTTGGACATCCCTTGAACCATACACATCATGATGGGAGGTTTTTGCCTACCACCTATTTGATTCTTGATAGGGTCTCATTGATCCTTGAGAAGTTTACATTTCAAAATCCCATGAAGTGCAAAGTCAGAAATTTGATTTGGGAGGATGGTAACCCTCGTGGGAGGAGTACCCGGATGAGAAGAAGAAGGAGGCATCCACAAGTGATTGAGTGGATGTGGTTGATGAGAAAGGAGCTAGGAGGCTACTTGCAGATCTATGATACCAGGCAGCAGGAGGCTTGGCTGCGCTGGTTACTCTTAAAGGAGTTTGGCCATCACTTGCAGAACTATGATACCGAGCAGCAGGAGGCTTGGCTGCGCTGGTTTGGCCATCACTTGGCAAACACTCTTCCTAAGGGTAGGAGGATGGAGAAAATATGGCTGGATACTTGCATCATTGAGCGGCATAGAGTATGGATGCATGGTGTTGATATGATACTCATATCATTCATTGTGTCTTCATCACATTACTGGTATGATGGTAGTATGGGGAGGCAGCAAAATGTCTTGTTGCTTTGCTTGGGAGAGCAAGGGCAGATTTGCTCTCACACTTTGTATGACGTTGCAGGAGGAGGAGATGGCATTATCTCCTTGATCTTTGATGATGATGGGGAAGCACTTCCATCTTGGGGAGTATTCCACATTTGTTGCAGCATTATTAGAGGAGTCTTTGACAAGGAGCATGTCAAAGAACAGAGTCTTGTATTGACAGGAGCTTATTTGCATGAGCTCATAGTGTTGTCACCTTGGAGCAGAACATTATGGATGAAGTGTGCGCAGCAGAGATATGGTGGATCTATAACCCATAGGTCCCAGGATCACTTCATATTTGTTGCACAAAGAGGAGGTAATGATGATAGAGACATCTATGGCATATTCTTCTTGACTTGGGTTTCCAAGCATGAGGATTATCTTCTTGCAGCACATGGTTCATTCTTCTTCATAGCATGCCAAAACACTAAGAAGGACTCATGTATGGACCCATGTACCATCTTACTTCCAGCATATGGTGAGGTATTTGTTTATACATTCATTGATTTGCACACTCACGCCATTCCTATGCAGTGCATTGCTTCACAAGGGGGCAAGTTTGTCACATTGCTCCATGAGTTGTATTGGGCCAATCTACATGATGGAGGTAGCCATCTCTTTTGTGGCCTTGGGAAAATGTTTTATCATCACATGTATGTTCATTTTCTGCACTATAGCATGTATCATAAAAAGACATGCATGATTAACTATGTAACAAAAAACATTTTGCCTTGTACTTTCATCAAGCAGCAACTTGTAAAATTGCGTTGTACTTGCTGGGGAAGCTGCTGGTACCTCTTTTCATCACTTGTAACCTTCAGCGTTTCCTTCATTTTGCTGCTGAACATGTCTCCATTTGCTGATATAGATCAGATTTGTATGGGAGGCTTGACTATGAGGGAGACACATGAGCTAGATGTGTCTGTGAGTGGGAAAAATTCTCACATTTTCTGCACTACATGTTCTAATGGGAGCATGGGAGGAGGCATGGCCACCACTACTACATATGCGTTCTCTTTTGAGGTGGGCCATGAGATTGATAGTCATCCATTGTACAGCCATGGGCAAGTGTTTGGTCTTATGTTGTTGTCATATTCAACCATTTACTATCCATTAGTAGATGTGATGGATCTTGTACATTGCTTGCCATGTAATTTTCTGAAGTTGCAGTGGATGAGACTGCGCTGTAACCTTGTGAGAGATTGTTTGCATCATGTATCATCATGTAAAACCTTTAGCAAACCTCTCATTGGGATGTTCCATGAAGATCATGTCCTATTCTTCATGGATGGTTTGTTTTGGGCCAGCTTGTTCTTCTTTGATGGAGGAACCTTCTTTGGAGGATTGTTCTTCACTTTGCCAATAAAGGGTAATGATTTTGTAGCCCAGGATTAGCATACACTCTACACTTGTCATGAGTGGAGAGAAGGACAGCATGGGGTAAGCCATGATGCTTGCCAAGTTCAGATTTTCAGCCCACCTTCATTTCTGGAGCTTGAGGTGGAAGGAGACTTTCAGGAGTTGCCTTGTTGGGAGGTGGCTCATTTTGTTTGTATGATTGCATGGGGTCCGGAAGGATTGTTGGATGGTTGGTACCAGGAGAGATCAATTTGGGATCCTGGCATTGAGAGATCCCTTCATATCATGATGGTGCAGAGTACAGGGGAGATTCAGTGGCGCATCTGGGACCCAGGCATATTTTGCAGTATCGGTGGAGAGTTGTTCAGGCAGTTGCTTGAGGCCAAGCAACATTTTGCCGGGGGGGACTGTAATATTCCTAATTTGCGACAGCAAATTGGAATATTCTATTTTGTTTATTTTTCCACCTATAGTTTGTAAATAAATAAAAAGTGAGTAAAGAGGGTCTAAACTCACTTAAATGAAATAAGACATCCACCTAGTTGCACAACGTTGTGACTTAAGTGGGAATGAAGGGGGGGGACCCAACACCACGTGGAGAAGGGGGACTATGGACACTCTAGAAGTTTCTCCAAGCTTCTGCGCAGATAAGGATGAAAATGTGGATAAGGATGAGGATGTGGAGGAGAGAGAGAGGCTACATTTGGTTTTGGAGGGAAACCAACACTATAAAAGACGGAGGAGCCTCCTCATTTGGGACATGTTTAGATGCTTGGATTCTTGGATTATTGATTATTGAGTGAGACATTTGTCTTTCTTTGGCACGCTGGCTGTTTAGCCCGTCTGCTGCACTGTTTAGTGCACCGAGTGTCTCCATGCGGAGATCTCACCCTTAGCCCCGGGGGACTTCGAGTGCCTGCTCAGGCAAGGTTATTTTCTTAGCATCATCCTCCAGGACAGCATTATTGCTGCAGCAGCATAATTCTGTGTTGTAGGGTGTTACCGTGGTGATTGTACAACACCACCTCCTTCTCCTATTTTTCAGAGGGAGAGCCTTTCTTTCCTTTGGAGGATCAGATTGGGAGACATTGGAGCTTATTCTCAGATCTTGGCATCAGGCCAAAGTGTTCTTCATGGTATACTGCGCAGTTCTTTCCCCAGATCTGCGTTATTGCTAAAGGAGCAACATTCCAGGGTTTTTGGCATCATTTTGGAGCTAGATTTATGATTGAGGGTGATCCTTGGATTGGCCAACCAATCCAAGTATATTTCTGATATGATACTGAAGTTTGCTTCAGAAATTCTGAATCATTCTGCAGATCTGCTGCAGTAAAACTCAGATCTACTCCGACATTTTCATGTATTGCTGAAATTCCCAAGGGGAAAGTAATAAAGAGCCCTTTGGGCATTTTGTCTCATTATAGATCTCTGTTTTCATGTATTTATCAGTTTTAGATCTGTAACATAATAAATATAAGCTTCAACCACCTGGAGAAAACGCTGAAGGGTTTCTGGATTATTTTCTTGTCTTGCGGCACCTCTATCTTGAGGGGTTTTCTATATAAAACTGTTTTTTAACCTTGTTGAAAGCCTATGCATTGTAATCAAACTCATTCTCTGATTATTAATAGTGCTTTACATCTCACACCTTCAGAAAACACGCTGCCCTTTCTTCAGTTAAATTCTGCATACTCAAAGTCTTGGGAAATCAGGGTTTCTATTGACTAGTCGGGAAGGAGGAACTGTTTAACTAAGCAAAACGCATTTGTTTGAGCTGAAATTCGACATGGAAGTCTCTCTTAACCTATTATAACATATTCCAGAACCTTGAGCTGTCATTTTACGCAGATTTGCTTATACACTCATTTTAGGGCCAAAGTCCTCACTTTTCCCCACCTTTTTGCCCCTAAAAGTTGAGTAAAGGTTGCTGCTGTTATTTATTTTGGTTGCTGAGCATTTTCAGACATAATTATATGGTATCTATAGCCATCACAACTGAATAATGCATTTTTCAGACATAATCTGCTGAAGAATCCATTTTTGGGATATTACATCTTAGTGTGTATACGCTCAAACACACTCCAATTCCGTTCACACCCTGAAGTGAATTCTCCTCACCGAACTCAGCTCAATAATTGCAAGAGACTCGAATGAATAGTGTGAGTGAAATAGAGGGGGTGGGGGTGTTTAAATAATTTTAGGGGGGAGGCTAGAATAGCGTTAGAAAATAGGAAAAATAATAAATAAAAATATTTTTTTATGCTGAGGTCGCGCAGTCGTGGGCCTTGTTGATCAGCGGAACTGATCTCTAAATCGGTTCAGTGACAAAACCGGTCGGTTCGGTACCAAACTAGTCTTTTCCGATTCAGAGGATCGGTTCAGACCGATTTTGCCCCCAAACCAGTTAGACCGGCCGGTTCCGCCCGAACCAATTTGGTTCTGAATATTGTTACCTATGCAAAAGGTTATTCCTTGAGTTATAATGTAGAGTATTGATAGCAGATTCTTGTTTATGTGTTGACAGTAAACTCTTCATGATATCATGGAGACTGGATCATATGCGAAGATGTCTTGTAAGAAATTAGTACTGGAAATGTAATCATTGGTCACAATTATTCTATCGAGAAAGGACATCAACCTGGATGCCATTACATATGCTCAGAAACAGATCCATTTTTATTTTCCCAGGGACATTTAATAAAGACCTAAAGCAATGACAACTAAAGACATTAAAGGGGTTTTCTAAGATCTTTTCATACCACCACTAAATCTGCATTAAGTTCAGTATAACGATAGCACAATTTTCTTTCGACAATCTGTGGATAGTAGCACCAACAGATTAAAGGGGATTTTTTCTGACCTATTGTTGATATCATTTTGATATCTTAGTACTCTTTCTTGTAAGTACCAATCATCACATATAGCACTAGGAAAGGGTGCATTTGTACTAGAATACCCTCTTAGAAGCACCAAATCAGCCTCCTGACAAGGTTGAATGCATTTTAAGATGCCATGGTCAGCAAAAAAGGAGTTTTCTCTTTCATTGTTTCATTTATTTATATTAATCTCCAGAGACCTAAGTAAATGAGATGACTGGGCAGCTGACTTAGAAGTACAATGACATAGTCAACATTCATTATTCAAGAAAGTATTACTATGTACTTGGTCGTAGAAGTTTCTACAAAGAGAGATCTCCACATTGAAGATCATGGCTTGAAGGTTGTTATGGCCACACATTGAGGTGGCTCCATTTTGTAGAGGATCTTGTAACAACCTAAATTTATTTATTATGCCCTTATCTAAGCCCATTAGAGAGATAACTTCAACTACCTTTGAATTGGCTTGCATGAGGTCCATCCTTGGAAGAGTTTGTTGAGAAAACACTCTAACCACCCTTCCAATTTTAGGAAGGTAGTTGGTGTATTACATCCTAGTTGTTACGCTATTTTTAGCTTATGGTTAGCATTTATGGAGGTCCATTCCATCTTTTAATGGGAAATTCCATAGATTGAGGCCGAGTTGCACACCTTTTGAGGAGATCTAGTGGAGTGTTCCTCTTGGTGAGTTTTTGGGTGTACTTCAATTTTGAATTGTCTACAAGATGCACAATAGAAACCAATCTTTTGATTTTATAATTACTACCTAATGACCTTCAAACATATTCTTATGCCACTAATATCATTGAGAAATTATACACAAAAAATCACAATAGTAAATGCAACAGAAACAGTAAAGATCATAAAGAGACAACGATGCACAATAGAGATAGTATTTTTACCCCAAGAAACCCAACCTTGGGAGAAAACCCAACAACTTTTCTTAGGAGAAATTATTCTTCAGAAAGGTTTACAAACTTTGTTGCAGGAAACGTTGCACAAAGGTCCGTTTCAGCCCGGAAATGAAACGGAAACGTGTTTCACCGTACCGTACATCCTGGAAACGTGTTTCTGTCAGTACTGGGCCGTTTCACGTTGGGGAAACGTGCCCAATACGGACGAAAATGCGTTTCTAGGCCGTATGGGCTCGTTTCCGACGTTTAAACTTCCTTTTTTTAGCTTTTTTTTTTTCAGTTTGTGTGTTTTATTATTTTTTTAATCATTTTTATCTTTTTGTTTTGGGGCAGCCTAATGTTCAAGCCTATGGCCCTAGTGTTGATATGCAATTCATGGTAATTTTAAATTCTTAAAGTAAAAGCGACATTCTCCTTTATCTTTCATTTTCATCCTTCTTTTACTTAAGTTTTTAACATTACCATGAAATGCCTCAAGATGTTTGAGAGTGGTTTCGCCCTCATTGGATTTCATATGGAGAAAGTAGAATTTTATATCTCACTCAAAATCCAACAAACTTATTCTTTTTTCAGGATTTCAAGATTGGGGAGATTGCAATGTTTCCATTGAATTTTGTCATGTACTAGGGTATGGAACTTGTATTTAATCAAGAGAACCAAGCCCTCTATGCAGGGTAGACTCCCAATAATCAAGAGAACCTAGGGTACTAGGGTATGGAACTTGTATTTAATCAAGAGCACTAAGGTCGTTCGACTATGTAGGAGGAGACTCCCAATCAAGCATGAGACAAGAAATTAGAAATTTCTCGTGGCTGATTTTGGATATTGCTATTTTCTTTATGTGATCATTCATGAGTAAAAGTGATGTAAATTTAAAGACTTATAGTTTATGCATTGACATTGGACAATTTAAACATAATGTATCATGTATGCTTTATGATTGCACATATTTCTTAAATGTACTAATATATATATATATATATATATATATATATATTGCATTTCCCCGTTTCCAAAATTTGGGGGGTCACGTTTTGTACCCATACCCGTTTCGGAAACTCGTACTTGTTTCCCCGTTTCATGCAACTTAGTTTACAAATCAACAATTTTCCTAGGAATTTGTGCCATGTACAAATCCAAATTCCAGTCAAAATCTGGTCAAAGTATCAGTAGGTCAACATTGGTCAAATAGTCAACCTACGGTCAAAATTCAGCCTTGTAACTCATGTGATCAATTGTGATCAACTATGGTCAAATTTCCCTCCTGCGGCTCACTCAACTGCAGTGAAACAGGCCACCTGCACTTCTATCAATTGCAGTCAAAGTTCAAATATATTACACGGTCCAACTTCAGTCAAAATAGGCCTCTTTCTATCACACATGCAACTACTCGAGGAGAGAGATGTTGACGAATGAATGATCAAAATGAAGTGTCACATCATGTATATATATTGGTCGAATTGGTGTGAATTTTCCCAAGGGACACACCCTTTCATGGCTGGGCTGACTTGTTTTCTTGAGCCTACATGATGCTCCAAAAACTAAATTTTATTTAATTTTTCTTAGGCCAACTTTGGAGATTCCTTTAGCAAGGTGGGAATACCTCTTGACGCTACAAAAAAATCAACACTCCCTCTCAGCAAGGGAGGTATTCTCCTTAGTTGTAACCGATTTCCCCTTAGCCAAAATTTCTCCTTTCACAAGAAAAGTTCATGAGCTTGCCACATTGATGTAGTGTCTCCCTCACATGCACGTCTATAGATCACTCTATCCCGGAGTAGGCAATGTGACTCCTTACATGCATATCTATAGATCACTCCATAAGGGTTTCCCAACGCTAGGAAATAGGAGCCATGCAGTGCGAAGATTTAGGAGTTGATTCGGGATTTCTTGCAAAGCAGGTTTCAGCTAAGTATTTGCGGAGAGAACGAGCTTGTTCTCTAGGGAAACAGACTTACTTGTAATAAATTCTATTTGCTCAATTATGTCAATAAAATTCTACAGCTAGTTGAGGGCATTCCCAGTTGGGTTCCCTAGAAAATTTATTGCATTATTGTGTGTGAATGTGTTTTTATTTTTGTTCCTATTCCACTGCAAATTATGTAGAGAAATTTTGTATCTTGGTGGAACGAACTTATTTTTAGGATTGACATCATAGCAGTTGTATAATTTCAAGGAAATTCTACAGGCACTCTCGTACTACAAGCCATTTCTTGCTCAGAAGAAACATTATTCTGACTCACACCATCGAGCAAACACTTACTCTTTTAAAATCATGGGTTTGAAATGGATGTATCTTTATCTACAATGCAAATTTATTTGATTGCTGTTTGGCATGAAAGAATCAACAAACAAATCATCATCTTATGACAAACTTAGGGAAACATCAACATTTAATCCAACTCACACCATCACTCATATGAAATGACAGATTTCGAACTAAAATCAAACATAGAGAAACCCCCCTTCAGTTAGGAGAAACAAACATAAAAAATTTATAAGTGAGGGGCTACACCATCAATGTGACAGTGGGTGGCTTTCTTGTTAGCATCCTTAGGTTCTCCCCTTGGTGAGATTGGGACTTTTTCTCTTGGGAGAATCTGACCAATAACAATCCACATTGATCGATAGCCACTATAATACTTGCAGGCACAGAGTAATCTACAACAGACTAGGCATTACAAGTGTTAGTTTTTGTAGCATCGAATGGTGTTTTAGTCTCGATACTTTGTGGAGAGGCTAAAACACAGTTCTCCAAAACCCATAAATCGATCTGGGAATTTCACCTAGAGATGGCTCAATTAAATTAATTGACCATAATTAAAAATTTCCTAAGTCTAACCTAGGAAAAATGGTTAATTAATAGTAATTAATTGAGAAAGGTGAGAATTTTCTAGAAACTCACACTGATTGACTTAGAGATGATCTCAACCATCGATTAAGTTTTAATCATGGTCGTTGAAGTCTCAACTGGAGATTATAAGAATAGGTTGATGGGTAGATGGGGAACACACCAATGCAGAGACTCAGTGATATGGGCAATTTGATTTTCTAGTGCAGGTGATTCAACAAGAGAAATCGAGCCAGTAGATCGAGTAGCAGGTGGCAGAGAGGAAGCATACTAGTAGTCCAGAGGAGTTCCAGTTCCAGAGAGTCAGAAAGAGGGGGTCAAATTTATTCTCCAGTAAGCAGAGCAAGGACTGTGCAGTTGCTTTAGCAGAGCAATTTGATTGGGCTGAAGGGAAGGTCGTTTTCAGTTTCAGAGGCCGGGAATATTTTCCAGAGTGTCGGAGTGACAGTTTCCCAGTCAGCAACAACCAAGAAAACTTGATTTGCAAGAGTTTTGGGATGAGCATTTGGCAGTCTATGCAGGGGTGAAGCATGGCCTACGCAAAGCAGGGTGGACAACTTACTTTTCAAAGGTACTCAGGTGTTGGGATTTTTTGGAGAGAGGGTAAAATCCCTCAATGTATTTTTGTTAGTATTTCTCTTGGATAGAATTGCCGGTTTGGCGACATTTTTATTGTACTCAAAATTTTGTTGCTGCATAATAATAAAAACCCTCACTGCTGCATCGATTTTCCCACATTGGGTTTTTTCGAGGACATTTGTCCAAAAATAACGATGTCATAAATTTATGTGTGTGCTAGCATTTCTGAGTTTCCAACATTTTATTTTCTGCAACGTTTATTTTATTTTGTGAAGAAATTGCAGTGTGGTTAATTCGATATTAATCAGAAAAATTAATAAACTGAATAATCAATTAGGAGAATCAATTCCAGTTGTTGCATTTCAAGGAAATTTTCACATGGTATCAGAGTGTATTTGACGAACAAGAAGCTCAGAGGAGGAAGAGAGAAAATTTCATTTTCAGAGGGAGTAGCAGGATGAAATTTTTTGGGATTGCGCAGTGCCTAGCCAGGCAGTGCAAATTGCTAGACAGAGGGTTTGATTTTTAGTTGCAGGGTGGCAAAAAATTTGACTTGTCCAGAATAGAAATTCCAGCAGGCAGATGGAGCAGCAGCTCAGTGTTTTCGCAGAGCAGATTTTCTTGTCTGGGCGCAAAAGGGTTTTGCAGCAGTTTGCTTGAGCAGGATCAATGTTGGGTGGAAGAGAAAGTGCACACACAGAGGGAAGAATTTCCAAATTTTCCTAGATGGTTTCCAGTTCCAATTTTCTAGAGGAGATCCATAACTTTTCCAGTTGCAGAAGCTAGTGCGAGTTTGCTAGAAGCAGCCAATTCAAGTTGTTGGGGTTACACTTCGTGTGCCAGTTTTCCAAAGAAAGACATTCGGAAAGGCTAATCCAGTAGTCCCATAAAGTAGTTGAAGGCAGAGCAAGACAAACAAAGCAGTTATGCACATTTCAGGCGGGAGTGCGAGTTTCAGAACAAGTAGCCAAGCAGGAAAACATGAGGAGATTCCAATTTATTTCCAAGTTTTGATTTTTGCAGAGATGGACACAATCGGGCTTAGAGATCAAGACAAGTTGGAGGGAGCTTCCAACTATATCATCTAGAAGGCCAAGACGTCCTTCCTACTAGGTGAGCATGGTCTGAGGACTTATGCAGACAACGTTGTAGCAGAACCTACCGATGTTGATTAGCTGAAGAATTTCAAGGAAATAGCCAAGGCAAAGCGGATGATCCTAGATGGAGTCTAGGACCATATAGTCTCACATACATCTGGCAAGAACATAGCCAAAGAAATGTGGCATGCTCTCGCAGGGCTATATGAGAATCCTTCCGAGTGGAGGAAGATGTTCTTGAAAGAGAATATGAGAAACGCAAGAGTGAAGAAGGGTGAAGGCATTAATCCCTTTCTCACCAGACTTCTGGATATCCGGTATGAGCTTGCAGCTATAGGAGAGATGCCTCCACCTATAGAGATGATGAGGTTAGCACTCAATAGTGTTACCAAGGAATGGGATAATTTCAACCAAGGCATTCTAGGGCAAGATATGTTCCCTAGGTGGGACAGGTTGTGAGTTGATCTCTCACAGGAGGAGATGAGGCGAGCTCTAGTAAAGAGCTCCATCAGCGGCAATGGCAGCAAGGGATCGAAGGATGTGCAGGAGGAAGACAATGTGACCCTTGGATCAATAGGGAAAGAAAAAGGTCCCAGTCAGGGACAAGGCTCGCTAGGGGAGAAGAAAAAGGATTTATCTAAGGTCAAGTGCTTCAAGTGTGGGAAGTTTGGCCACAACAGTAGCCAATGTCCTCAGAGGAAAAAGGACAAGCAAGAGAAATAGGATCAGACGGCAACACCCGCAAAGATAGACAAGTTGTCCTCCAGGCTGGAGGAATATTTTGCCATGTATGCATCTATACCTCCAGGAGTGAGGTGTGGTGATATGGAAATTTAGTCCCAGAGTTGCGTAGAGATTTGGGCAGGGTCCAATGAGGAAAGCATCAGATAGTGTTTGCATCGGATAGTATTTCAACATGGATCATTACCTTTGCTATAAGGGCCCACAATATTTAGTAGCAAGAGGATCAGTGTTAGTTGATGCAGTGAAATTCCAAAGTGGCAGTTGCAGGCTAGTGGAAGTCAGATGCTAAGAAGCACAGAACAATGTTGATAGTAGAGCAGGAGGCTCAGTGGCAGAGTGAACACCAATGCAAATTTCTCAGTGGACAGTGCAGAGGCTAGTAGCATTTATAGACTCAAGAGACAGTTGCAGCACAGAGACAGTTGATTCAGTATTTTGGATGCTTCTCAGTTGCAGTAGTTACAGAAGCAACAACAGTTGAGAGGGAATTGAGTTGCAATGTTTTGAGAAATATAGGGCATAAATATTAAGTGATTTCTCTTCTTAGATAATTGCTTGTAAATGCTTTTTACTTTCTTAGATTAGGATCTTCTTTTACTTAGGTTATTAGTGTTCTTCAACAACTACCAATGCATAAACCATAAAGAGACAAGAGACACAGAATGTAGGTTATCTTCCAGGGCCAAAACCTCTCCCACTTGAGAGGAAAACCTGAACAAATTCTTCTTCTTACAGAGAGTTCAATTGACGAATACCAAGACCAAGACCAAGACCATTGACCTATTTGCCACTCCAAGACCAAGACACAAGTTCTCTTTCACTACTTCTCTTTCATGCTCAAGTCTACACTTAATCCAACTGCTTGCCTTTCTTTGTACCACGGTCATACTTCAGATTTTTGGTCCTTGGTTCAACACTGCACTTCTCAGCTCTATTTCAGAAACCCTAGCACATGTGTTTGACCAACTTTGACCCTTTATCTTCCTCGCTCTAGAAGGAGACTTCTTATTGACACTTTGGCTTGGGATCTTCCTTGTTATTCACCCAAAATACTCTTTCACTGTGACTATAATATTTCGGCCTTATTCCTGTAATCTACAAGTCTGCAATCTCGCACATGTGGAGATTATTTGACCCAAAAACAGTGCCAATACAATGCTAAAGATCTTGTTGCTCCTTCCCTTATCCTAGATGGTTATAAGGCTTCTTCTTGATGACCTTCGAACTCCTTAGACCTTGACCGAAATTCGCTATTTGAAATGAGGCCAAGCTGCCCTATTTATAGTCGTTGGAGCCTCCATAACAAGCCGACTTGAGTTAGGGTGAGCAGACATGTCTCTTGGTGAAGATATTTTATCCCATCTTGAAGCCGACTTGAAGGAGATACTTTTTCTTGGCCTTGGAGGGCTTTCTTATTTATTTAATGACTCATACAAAAATGTAATATGCCCAAGAAGGGTCTTCCATACATGACATTGACTCAATAGACTTTTATGACTTGATGACAAAACCTAAAGGCTCACAATGGGAGCCATTACAAAAAATAAAATTCCTTTCTCATGAAACCCATGAGACAAGCACTACAATAATAATTTTATTTTTCTTCTTTACATCAATTACATAAAATCATAATTACACATGTCAATATGAAGACCGAACCTAGTTACACTTTTCAACACTCCCCCTTAACTAGGGAGCTATTTATAATGGTACTTGGTCATTCTCAATCTGAAGATTTCTCATTAGAAGAGTCGAATTAGTAACCCATTTGTTTAGCATCATATCAATCAGCATTGTCACATAGCAAGGCCTTGACTAACATCTCTATCTCTCCACAAGATCAAAGCACAATGCTGGCGATACTAATGATGTATAGACACCCTCATCATTGTCTGTCTCAGAACATACTCCACCCGACTTCTTAGAGTGTGTTCCACCAGGACTATTCTTATCTTTGATTCCCAGTCCTCTACGACTACTCTTATCTTGGATTCCCTAACTCATCCTCAAAGAGTATCGGATGCCAGATGTTTACCCAATTCTCCTTTTTGTCTTCCCAGGTGAAGACAAGAATGATGTGTCTATCTCTCCCTCTCAACTTAAGGAGGAAATACCCATTGTTATGAATACAATTCATATAAAAATATTAAATTTAATAATAGTAAATAATGACTAATTAACTAATGGTTAGGTAGTTAGTAATGAAGAGGCATGTCTTAGAGACATGACCATTCATGAAAGGGCACCTACCTAAGGTATATAAGTAGGCCCTCATTCTCATTTGTATTCATCTTAAATCAATTCAATATACAGTTACTTGTCTTACAATGGACATTTATGTCTTTGAAGTATTTTAAAGGTTTCCATTGCGTATATGAATTTTGGTCGTTACATTGGTATCAGAGCCACGTTCTTTGATCCTGGCTAATGGCCATTAAAGTCTTCGTCAGCATAGTTGTCGTCGCGATCAAGCGTTTCGCTATAGAGTTGGAGGTTCTCCAATCTGCCAATTTCACCGCCAAGCCTTTGGCCATAAAATCATTTTAAAAATAAAAGAAAAAAAGCCTTTGGCCATTATTTAAAAAAATATATAAATATTAAAAAATAATAATAATACAAAAAAGGAAAGGAAAAGAGGCTATATATAAAAAAGGAGTCAAAATAAAAGGACAATGTAATATTCCCAATTAGCTTTGCTAATTGGAATATTTCATTTTTGCTTTATTTTGCCGCTTTAGCTAGAAATAATAAATAAAGTGAGAAATAAGAGGGGTCACCTCACTTTAGTCACCTCACTTTATAAAATAAAGTGTTTTTTCCTAGTAGATTGACGTTATGACTTAGAGAGGGGGCCTTGGGGGTCCACATGTGTATGAGGGGAGGCCTCAGGCTAACCCAAGATTAACTGCGCAGGCTAAGGAGAGTGAAGGACGCAGTCAAGGTTTTGGAGGGAGTTTAGCACTATAAAAGGTGGGGTTCTCACCTCATTTTGGATGGATGATTTGATATTGATATTGAGAGCTAGACTTCTGTCTACTTCAGCACGCCGGTTGTTTAGTCGGTCTGCAGCACTGTTTAGTGCAAACTGAGTGTCTCCGGTCGGAGATCTCACCCTTAGCTTCGGGGGACTTCGAGTGCCTGCCCTAGTAAGGTTATTTTCTGAGCATCATCCTTCAGTTTCAGTGGTAAATTGCAGTAGTTCTGGTGGAGATTTGGTAGAGGAGATACCCCCTTCTTGAGAGGACGCAGATCTGGAGAAATAGGACGCAGATCCAGCAGATCTAGCCCTGGAGGACGCAGATCCAGCAGATCTAGCCCTGGAGGACGCAGATCTGGGCAGAGAGGACGCAGATCCAGCAGATCCAGGTAGGAGAGCCTCAGATCTGGACAGGAGGGACGCAGATCCAGTAGATCTAGCCCTAGAGGACGCAGATCTGAAGAGATAGGACGCAGATCTGGATAGGGAGAACTCAGATCCAGCAGATCCAGGCAGAGAGGACGCAGATCTGGGCAGAGAGGACGCAGATCCAATCAGGGAGGACGCAGATCTGATGAGGAGGGTCTTTGTGTGGGGGTTTGGCAGCGTTTTTCAGTGTTTCCAGCCCTAAGGAGTTGGTCATCTCATCTGGAGGACTTGTGGTTGGATCCACCCCTTCTTGCCAGCGTTTCATCTGTCTTCTGCGCTGTCACTAGCAGAGACAGCGTTTTCACTGGTGAGGGCTTGATTGGTGGTGGAGCATCAGTTTCACAATTTCTGGGGTTTGTCTGGAGGATTGAGATCAGCCATCTTTCTAGTTTCCAGCTCATAGTTCCAGTGCATTGCAGCAGCAGTTCTTCATAGCAGATTCTTCAGCCAGCTAGGACGCTGTCCCTATTTGCAGCCATTATTTGTTCTGAGAGGGTCTCCACTTGCCTAGGGCAAGGATAGGTGCACTCATTCCGATTATCTTGTACTCCTCTATATGTATTCTCAGATTAATAAAATGGCTTAGTGTTCTGGCATTCTATGTGTACTTGTTCCATGATCTGGTTCCAGCATTTTATTTTGTATATCTATCTGGCATATGTATGAGGGGAGGCCTCAGGCTAACCCAAGATTAACTGCGCAGGCCAAGGAGAGTGAAGGACGCAGTCAAGGTTTTGGAGGGAGTTTAGCACTATAAAAGGTGGGGTTCTCACCTCATTTTGGATTGATGATTTGATATTGATATTGAGAGCTAGACTTCTGTCTACTTCAGCACGCCGGTTGTTTAGTCGGTCTGCAGCACTGTTTAGTGCAAACTGAGTGTCTCCAGTCGGAGATCTCACCCTTAGCTTCGGGGGACTTCGAGTGCCTGCCCTAGTAAGGTTATTTTACGAGCATCATCCTTCGGTTTAGGTGGTACATTGCGGTAGTTTGGTGGAGTTTTGGCGAGAGGAGAGATACCCTTCTTGGAGGACGCGAGATGCGGAGAGATAGTAGCGAGATCTAGCCTTGGAGGACGCCGGATCCGGCGGATCTAGCCTTGGAGGGACGCGAGATACGGAGAGATAATAGCAGAATCTAGCCTTGGAGACGCGGATCAGCAGATCTAGCCTTGGAGGACGCAAATGCGGAGATAGTAGCGGGATCCGGCCTTGGAGGGGCCAGATGCGGAGAGATAGCGCGTAGATCTGGCAACGGAGGACGCGAATCCGGCGAGATCTAGCCTTGGAGGACGCAGATGCGGAGAGATAGGGCATAGATACGGAGAGGAGGACTCGAGATCCAGCGGATCAAGCGAAGGGACGCGAGATCCGAGTCGGGAGACCCGTCGATGGCGGTCTTGTGTGTGGGGTTTGGCAGCGTTTTTCAGTGTTTCCAGCCTTGAGGAGTTGATCATCTCATCTGGAGGACTTGTGGTTGGATTCACCCCTTCTTGCCAGCGTTTCATCTGTCTTCTGCGCTGTCACTAGCAGAGACAGCGTTTTCACTGGTGAGGGCTTGATTGGTGGTGGAGCATCAGTTTCACATTTTCAGGGGTTTGTCTGGAGGATTGAGATCAGCCATCTTTCTAGTTTCCAGCTCATAGTTCCAGTGCATTGCAGCAGCAGTTCTTCATAGCAGATTCTTCAGCCAGCTAGGACGCTGTCCCTATTTGCAGCCATTATTTGTCTGAGAGGGGCTCCACTTGCCTAGGGCAAGGATAGGTGCACTCATTCTGATTATCTTGTACTCCTCTATATGTATTCTCAGATTAATAAAATGGCTTAGTGTTCTGGCGTTCTATGTGTACTTGTTCCATGATCTGGTTCCAACATTTTGTTTTGTATATCTGTCTGGCATATTTCTGTGTATTACTGGTTATTTCTCTTTGGGGATATTACAGTGGTATCGGAGCATAGATCTGGCTCAGCCTGTGGTGCTAGCAGTCTATGACGCCCGGGGATAACCCCTACATCTATCAGAAGGAACGCAGAGAAGCTGAGAGTAGGTGGAAGTTTCCTTTCGGGGAAAGTGATTCTGATCAGGAACCACCTAAGACAGATTCAGAGGCAGAGCAGCCTGAGAAGGGCCCAGAGCAGCGTAATCCAATGGCAGGAGATGATGTGAGGTTTAGAGAGATCCTCCATCACATGCAGGAGATGTCACAGAGGCTCGTGGCCATGGAGATCAGTCAGAAAGAACTCCCTAGAGTTCTTCAGATCGGTGAGGGATCTGGTATGTCTCGCCACGTACCAGTGCACGATGCTATTCCCATTGTGACGACTCAGGTACCCGCACGATCCACTATGCCCACATTCTTGCCAGAAGACACAGGGACAGGAGTACGGGGAGGTGCACAGAGGGATAATCCAGCACCCACGCGACCTACCATGCCTACCTTCCTGGTAGAGGACGAGGGGTCGACAGCACCGAGAGAGTTGAGTCCAGCTCGATGGGCGGCCGCTTTTGCAGAGTATCAGGCTTTCGGACAGGCATTCATGGATTCTCTCACCTTCGAGCGTTATCTCCATATTCAGTATGGCATCAAACCCCGTGATCAGCACCAGCACAGGGGGCACGGACACCACCGTGATGACCACCGCGCGGCTAGTAGATTCCATTTGCCTACGTTTGATGGTTCATCAAATAGTTCGGCAAAGTCCTGGGTGGAGAAGCTGGACATCTATTTCCAGCTTAACCAGATGTCGGAGACGGAGGCCATTAAGGTGGCTACATTGCATTTAGAGGGTGAGGCTCAGGACTGGTGGTTTCATGGGATGGCGACACTCGGGCATTCCACAGTGACGACATATGCCGAGTTTACCAGGAGGGTGGTAGAGCATTTTGACAGGAGGGATCCGGAGCAGCATTTTGTTGAGCTGACCAAGCTCAAACAGACAGGGAGTGCAGAGGCATACATTTCAGATTTCTTGAGGGTCTCAGTGATGGTACCTGACTTATCGGCAGCTCGGATGGTTTATATGTTTGTGGAGGGACTGTCAGAGCCACTTCGTGGCCTAGTCCGGTCGAACAAACCGGCTACACTACAGGATGCCATCAGTAGGACTCGAGACTTACAGGATGTCTTGCCCAGGACTCGGCCACCTTATCCCCAGAGACAGGCTTTCCAGCCTAAGGGTAAGGACACGATGGCTCCGCCTCCTAAGGCGAATCCGGGACGAGGGCAGATTGATGATGAGGCCAGGAGAGAGCTGAGGCGGAAGCGATTGTGCTTCACTTGCCAGGAGCCATGGGCACCGGGACACAAATGTGCGTCAGGGAAGGCACATTTCATAGAGGTCTTCTCCGAGAGCAGCGGAGAAGAGGATGAGGAGGATGATGAGGAGGCAGGAGGTTGTTATGCAGCACAGAGTACCGTACCACCTCCACCACCTGCAACAGGTGGGGCATCATTCGCACCTACTGGGGGAGCTCTAGCCGCATTGCGAGGAGTCCCCAAGTATCTGACTCTGCGCGTACGGGGGACAGTGCGCGGACAGCGGGTTTCAGTCTTAGTCGATAGTGGGGCCACCCACAACTTCATTGATGCCCAGATAGTTGAGCGGAGAGGCATACCGACGGAGGGCTTTGATGGGTTTTCTGTTTTGGTACCGGGAGATCAGACTATGGCATGTGCTCGATATGTACCAGAGTTATCCGTGACGATGGGCAATTATACATTGACCGATCACTTCTTTGTGGTGGACATCCCGGACACCAACGTGATATTGGGAGTTAAGTGGCTTATTACTCTAGGGAAGGTCACGACGGATTGGAAGGCCCTAGAGATGGAGTGGGATGATCCCAAGACGGGGAGGCATGAGAAGATACGAGGGCAGAACACATATCCACCCCAGACAGTATCGGCACACAACATGGAGGCGACTTTCCGCAAGGGAGATATAGAGTGGGCAGTAGAGTTGCGGGCTTCAGAGGCAGTGGATACAGGGCGGACGGTGCACCCTGATCTACAGTCTATTCTCGACAGATATGCAGTAGTTTTTGGGGACATTCCACCAGGACAGCCACCGGATCGGGGGTTTGAGCACACGATCGAGCTTGAGCAGGGGATACAGGCTGTGATTACCACACCGTATAGGCATCCCAAGGCCTATCGGGATGAGATAGAGCGAGCCATTCAGGAGTTGCTAGCCCTTGGTCACATTCGGCCTAGCACTAGCCCTTTTGCTTCTTCAGTAGTGCTGGTGAAGAAGAAGGACGGCACATTACGCATGTGCATTGACTACAGGGCTCTGAACAAGAAGACCCTGAAGAACAGGTACCCCATTCCCAGGATCGACGAGCTGATGGATGAGTTGAGAGGAGCAAGGTTCTTCTCAAAGATTGATTTGAGATCCGGGTACCATCAGATACGCGTGAGGGAACAGGACATTCCCAAGACCGCTTTCAGGTGTCATTATGGGCACTTTGAGTTTCTGGTCATGCCATTTGGGTTGACCAATGCACCTGCTACTTTCCAGTCTTGTATGAATCACATTTTCAGGGATCACCTGAGAAAGTTTGTGCTGGTTTTCTTTGATGACATCCTTATATACAGCAGGACTTGGGAGGAGCATCTCCAGCATATTGAGACAGTCTTGCACATTTTGGAGGAGCAGTAGTTCTATGCCAAGCTCTCCAAGTGTGAGTTTGGGTTGACGGAGATGCTGTATCTGGGACACATTATAGGAGTGGACGGGGTGAGAGTCCACGAGGAGAAAATCAGGGCTATCAGGGACTGGCCAGAACCACGGAATGTGACGGAGCTTCGGGGGTTTATTGGTATCTGCACCTACTACAGGAAGTTCGTCAAGGGCTTCTCTCAGCTTGCTGCACCCCTCACAGATCTGACGAGGAAGGGGGCATTCAGCTGGTCGGACCCAGCGCAGAGAGCTTTTGACAAGCTCAAGGAGGTGATGAGCAGTTGTCCCATATTAGCGTTGCCAGATTTTACGCAGCCCTTTGTCCTAGAGTGCGATGCATCAGGAGAGGGGATTGGTGCAGTTTTGATGCAGGACGGTCATCCAATTGCTTTCGAGAGCCGGAAGCTCCTTCCACACGAGAGGCTATATCCCATATACGACAAGGAGATGCTGGCCATCATGCATGCATTGGCCAAATTCCGACAGTACTTGGTGGGTGGCAGATTCAGGGTGAGGACAGATCACAACAGCCTGAGGTACTTCCTGGAGCAGAAGCAGTTGCAGGAGAGACAGCAGAAGTGGATCAGCAAGATCCAGGCCTACGACTTTGACATAGAGTATGTCAAGGGGAAGAATAACGTGGTAGTTGATGCCCTTTCTCGTAGACCGGCCACGTTATCACTCATGAGCCTGGACGCTGACTGGAAGGCTCGACTATTGGTTGAGTACTCCAAAGATAGATTTGCATGCGAGGTTCTGGATGGGCAGGTAGCAGATAGCAAGTACAAGGTGGTCGATGAGGTCATCTATTACAGGGACAGGATCTTCTTGACTGAGGGATCTCAGCTCAAGAAGAAGATACTCCAGGCTTCACACGATTCACCATTGGCGGGCCATCAGGGGTTCACCAAGACATACAGGGCCATCCGGGAGAGATTTGCATGGAAGGGCCTCAAAGAGGACGTACTCCAGCATGTCAGGGAGTGCGAGGTTTGCCAGCGAAACAAGGGAGAGATGAGTCATCCTACAGGGTTGTTGCAGCGTCTTCCCATTCCGGAGGGGAAGTGGGAGAGCATTTCGATGGACTTCATCACAGGGTTGCCCACAGTGCAGGGCAAGGATTGCATCTTCGTGGTGGTTGACAGGCTGACGAAGTATGCTCACTTTTTCACCATTTCAGCACATCACACGGCGGCACAGGTGGCAGAGTTATTTTTCAGGGAGGTTTTCAGATTGCATGGTCTACCCAAGACCATTGTCAGCGACAGGGACAGCCGTTTTATGGGCGGATTCTGGCAGGAGCTCTTCCGACTAGTGGGGACAGAATTGACACCGAGTACTAGTTATCATCCCCAGACGGACGGGCAGACGGAGATAGTTAACAAGTGGCTTGAGGGCTACTTGCGTAACTACGTCAGTGGGCAGCAGCGAGCATGGCTGAAATGGCTACATTTGGGCGAGTACTGCTACAACACAACGCACCATATGTCCATCGGTATGACACCTTTCTATGCTTTGTATGGATATCATTCCTTATCTTTTGTGGACATGATGTTTGGTGTTAGCAGGGCTCCGCGAGCCACAAGTTATGGATCCAAGAGAGCCAAGACATCTTCCGAGCTCTCAAGGACAACATAGCCACAGCACAGAATCAGCAGAAGTTGTATGCTGATAAGGGTCGGGTGGAGAGACACTTTGAGGTAGGGGACCTGGTCTACCTACGGTTACAGCCATACCGACAGTCTTCGCTCAAACAGAAGGGGGCAGAGAAGCTAAAGCCTCGTTTTTATGGACCATACAGGGTGATACGCAGGATCGGGCAGGTCGCATATGAGTTGGAACTGCCCCAAGGCAGCCGGATTCATAACATCTTGCATGTATCATGCCTGAAGAAGGCACTGGGTCAGCATGTGACAGTCACCGGGGAGCTACCGCCTACAGATGATGAGGGGCACTTGGTGTTACAGCCGGAGGCCATTATTGACACCAGGGAGAGACAGCTGCGTAGCAGGAAGATCAGAGAGTTCTTGGTGAGATGGAAGAATTTGCCGGATGAGGATGCCACTTGGGAGGATGAGAGGATCTTATAGCATCCATCACTTCAGTTGCTTGAGGACAAGCAACGTTTTGCCGGGGGAGACTGTAATATTCCCAATTAGCTTTGCTAATTGGAATATTTCATTTTTGTTTAATTTTGCTGCTTTAGCTAGAAGTAATAAATAAAGTGAGAAATAAGAGGGGTTATCTCACTTTAGTCACCTCACTTTATAAATAAAGTATTTTTCCTAGTTGATTGACGTTGTGACTTAGAGAGGGGGCCTTGGGGGTCCACATGAGTATGATGGGGAGGCATCAGGCTAACCCAAGGTTAACTGCGCAGGCCAAGGAGAGTGAAGGACGCAGTTAAGGTTTTGGAGGGAGTTTAGCATTATAAAAGGTGGGGTTCTCCTCATTTCGGATTGATGATTTGATATTGATATTGAGAGCTAGACTTCTGTCTACTTCAGCACGCCGGTTGTTTAGTCGATGCAAACCTTTGTTTAGTGCAAAGCCCAGTGTCTCAGTGGAGATCTCACCCTTAGCCCGGGGGACTTCGGTGCACACTTTCGTAAGGTTATTTCGGCATCATCCTTAGGTTTCGGTGGTACATTGCGGTAGTTTACGGTGGAGTTTTAGCGGAGAATACCTTCTTGGAGGGGCACGAATGCTGGAGAGATAGTAACGAGATCTAGCCTTGGAGGACGCAGCTCCAGCAGATCTAGCCTTGGAGGACGCAGATCTGGAGAGATAGTAGCAGATCTAGCCTTGGAGGACGCAGATCCAGCAGATCTAGCCTTGGAGGACGCAAATCTGGAGAGATAGTAGCAGATCCAGCCTTGGAGGACGCAGATCTGGAGAGATAGCCGTAGATCTAGCCTTGGAGGACGCGGTCTGGAGAGATAGGGCAGCGGTCTGGAGAAGGGAGACTTCGAATCCGACGAGATCAAACGAGAGAGGAGGAGCCATGTGAATCCGGTCGGGGAGGGCAGCCCGATCGATGAAGCGAGAGGTCTTTGTGTGGGGTTTTGGCGGCGTTTTTCAGTGTTTCCAGCCCTGAGGAGTTGGTCATCTCGTCTGGAGGACTTGTGGTTGGATTCACCCCTTCTTGCCAGCGTTTCATCTGTCTTCTGCGCTGTCACTAGCAGAGACAGCGTTTTCACTGGTGAGGGCTTGAGTGGTGGTGGAGCATCAGTTTCACATTTTCTGGGGTTTGTCTGGAGGATTGAGATCAGCCATCTTTCTAGTTTCCAGCTCATAGTTCCAGTGCATTGTGACGATTCTTCATAGCAATTCTTCGACTGACTAGGATGTTGTCCCTGATGACTTTGCTGACCATTATTCGACATGAGGAAGGGGTCTCCACTTGCCTAGGGCAAGGATAGGTGCACTCATTCTGATTATCTTGTACTCCTCTATATGTATTCTCAGATTAATAAAATGGCTTAGTGTTCTGGCATTCTATGTGTACTTGTTCCATGATCTGGTTCCAGCATTTTATTTTGTATATCTATCTGGCATATTTCTGTATTACTGGTTATTTCCCTTTGGGGATATTACAGACAAAAATATATATATATCTATATATATATATATATATATATATATATAGGAAATAAAAGGAGATCATAAAAAAAATAAAAATAAAAATCTATATATTAAAAAAATAAAAAAACAACAACATATATAAAAAAATACATAAAAAAAACAAAAACCACGCACAATACGACTTACCTATTGAGTGGTTGTCGTTGTTAAGTGCTGACGGAGCCACCACATTTAGAGTAGCACGGCCACCAACGAGCATCGCCAGTGAACTAATCGTCAATCAATTGTTGCCCTTACGCATCCTCAATTCGCTACCTATGCCTAGACGTTTCACCTTGCCCCCACGTTTACCTTATCCAGCCACTCGCCTTCCATAGATGCACGCTACTACCTTGCACAGTTGCCGCAAAGCTGCACAACTGATGCGTCAAACAACAATTTTGTTTCTCCCTGAATCGTCCCACCGCAACAGTTGTTCCGCCTTGTCGGTGCCCCGTCCACCCACAGGGCACACGTCACTTCCTACCTGTTCGTTATATTGCAGTCAATAGTGGAGAATCATGTTTGTTCTATAAAGTCACGTTTATTCGCCAAAAGCTTTGAAACTCAGGAGAATTCGTTGTTAATGTTTGACCAAAATTTTATTTAAAAATATAAAATATTTAGTGTGTTGGTAAAGCATATATCAGATAAGGTTAACACATGAGGAACCACCATATAATATAAGGAAAAAATTATTAAGGATATCTTAAGTTATTTAAGAATCACAATTAAGGTTCGAAGGTATTTAAAAGGATGTAATATTCCCAATTAGCAACAGCTAATTGGAAATATTAATTTTGCCCACTTTTTCTTTTCTAATGTTAATCAGTTAATTAAAAGAAGTGATGCGACCTATAACCCACACTTGGGAAATAAAGTCTCCCTAAAGTCACTTAGGCAAATATTAGATGACAGCATAGGGCCCATGAGAGCCTAGTGACAGCGTGAGGGAAGAGGCAGCGTGGACAGCGTGGGCCCATGACAGCGCAGTTGAGTAGGGGCAGTGTGGCCAAGGAGGGACAACGCAGTTTAGTGGGGCCCGGGTGAGAGCAAGGCTCTCAAGCATAAAAGGGAGAGGAGGCTCCTCATTCTCTCATTCTATTATGCATCTTTGATTTCTGTCTTTTGACATTAAGCAAGCTTTTCCTGTTGAGCAAAATCTGCAAGTGTTGTTCAGCACATCAGGTGTTTCCCAGCGGAGATCCCAACCTCAGCCTCGGGGGACTTTGAGTGCCCGCTCAGGTGAGGAGATCCATCCATCGTTTTTCAGGGGAGAGCACATAGCACCTTTAGCCAGGATCAGACAGTTGCTTGGACAATGCAGTCTCTCTGAGGGATAACGCAGTTTGTTGTGGAGGCAATTCCGGGAGTGAGGGGATATCAAGGGTTTCAGACTGAGGATAGTGTGAAGGGACTAGGCCTTCACAAATCATCATTTTGCAACAGGAGGAGGCCATCATTTGCAGGTTCATCATTCAGGGCCAGCGTACTCACTGGGAGTGCGTTATTTTCCAAGGGAGGTCAGATTCCGGGGTCAACCATTCTTGGATTCCTTCCTGGGTTTTTCTGGGTTATTAGAGGAGAGCTCATTTCCAAAGTTTCACAATTTTCTGATCAGGGGAACAACCCCAAAGAGCCATTCCATTCCAACAGTGGTGACAGTCCGGCAGCAACAGCAACAACATCTAGAGATTACGCAGTCCTTGACAGAGCAGCCATTCATTGAGCATTTCCGAGAGTATTTTCAACTTGCCTTGAGCAAGCCAAGGTGCCATCATTCTAATCACCTTTGTACCCATTGTTATCTTTCAGTTTATATAATAAAATGGCTCAGCGTTTCTCCATATTTGCCATATTTTTATGATGTCTCTCTATTTGATGTAGTCACTTGTTTATGTTGCTTTATATTACTGTCTATTTCCTATTCAGAATATTACAAAGGAAAAGGCGCACAAGTATTTAACATTAAATTTATTTATATTAATTATTAAAAATTTATAATAGAAAAAAAGAAAAATATTAAGGAGCGAAGTAAAAAAAAGGTGTTTGAAAAAGTATTAATATATTAAAATAAGAAATTGGATTCTTAAGCATTCATTACCAAGGTTTGAAGGAACTATATTAAACTTTTTTAAGGTGGAAAAAAAATAAAAATAGTATATATATATATATATATATATATATATATAATTGAGGAAAATAAAAGTTAAAAGAATTTATAAAGGTGTTCAAGTTTATTACATAAAAGGCCACTTATTTTAAAGAATAAGTCCATTTTTAAAGAAAAAAAAAATGAATGAAGTCTGATTCGAAGATGAACAGAGAAACTATGGATTCCATACATAACTCTACATTTTGGACCAGATGTCCATTTTTTCAAACAGAAGATCAGTGTTTATCGATTTTTAAAAATCGCACAATACCTTATCCAAAATGTCAAAGACAGTTTACCTTAGAAGAATATCAAGATAACACCCAGACACAAATAAAAAGATTAAAAGAAGAAATCACAGAACTTCAACAAAAGAATGAAGCACCAGAAAAGAAATATAAAGATCTCGAAGATTGGTTTCATGAAAAGTCAATAGAAAGCAACGAAGAAATTTGGCGTCTAAGTGACCACAATGAGAAATTACTTTCACAGATAAAAAAGTCCAAGGTTAAGAAACAACGACTAAAACAAGAAAAGGAAAGTTCTGATAAGGAACTAAAGGAGAACCTATCAAAAAAAAGAAAAAGAAAATTCATGCCTAAAAACCCTTAATAAAAAATTATTAGAGCAAATCAAAAATTTTAAAAATAGAGAGGAAGATACTAAGGACAAAGTCAATGATTTAGAAAATTGCGAACTTTCACGTCTAAGGAATCATAACCAAACCTTACTTATGCAAATAAAGAAGCTTAAAAGTGACAAGAAATCACTAAATGACAAGTTAGAAAAACTTCAAGAAGTAGCATCGAAGTCTCCAGTCATTTTAGTCCAAGTTGAAGATAAAGAAACAAATATTGATCCAGTCAAAATCGTAACTCAAGCAGAGGATAAACCTACTGAAGTGAAGACACATGTAGAAGTTGCAATTCAAACAATGGACATTCCAAATGATGATTCACTAGCCAACTCAACAACAACAACACCTGAAGGAAATCAAAAAACAACCACTAACATGATAAAGCGAAATCCAACCAGAAGAACTATTTATCGACATCTGAATCACAAGAGCAGACTTTCCAATCAATCTATGTACCAATATCACTCAGAACATAAACAAAAAATTTATGTTCCCAAGAATACTGAAGTTTGCATAATCCAATCCTACGATTAACTATTCATCACAAATTTTCAAAGATTAGAAGATTCCACAATATTAATCTAGGATGGTCTGATTGTTTCTCAGTACGACAAATTTTTCGATCACTCAGAGCATCATATAATCTTGTATCAACAAAGATGAAAGTTTAGAGACAAGAAGATGTTCTCAGTAAGCTTTGAGGACAAAGCTTCTTGAAGAGAGACGCAATATTATGAATATAATTCATATAAAAATAATAAATATAAATATAATAATAGTAATAAATAATAGTTAATTAACTAATGGTTAGTTAGTTAGGAATGAAGAGGAATGTCTTAGAGACATTACCGTTCATGAAAGGGCACCTGCCTAGGGTATATAAGCAGGACCTCATTCTCATTTGTAATCATCTTACATCAATTCAATATACAATTATCAATATGCAGTTACATGTATTAAAATGGAAATTTATGTCTTTGAAGTATTTTAAAGATTTTCGTTGCATATACGACTTTTGGTCATTACACCCATTCCATTAAAGGAATGTACACATTTCCTATAAAAGGAATGCACCCAAGCTCCCTCTTAAATAGGGACTTGACCAAGCTCCCTCGTGACAAGGGACTTGCTTCCAGCAGCTCATCAGGTGGAGATCATGGGACAACCAGCTTCTTGTAGAACTCCTTCCTTCGATGTCATGAATTTCTTCTTTTTCATGGAGTCTACATCTATTGGGACTTTGTAGGGAACAGGCCATCCATCACTTTCATCCATGAGTTAGTAATGTCATGATTCCTTTTATTAGAAAGTGATCCATCAGTCCATATTTGGCCTTCCTCCATGCCATGCTACCTAAAGGATCTTTCATCCTAATCCATGGTCATCAGTTTTTGGAAGACATTCACAATTCTTCCTTTGGCAGCCCTGCATAAACCCATCCAGATATTATTCGAAAATGAGAACCAAACATTAAGTCAAAGTTACCTTTGTGATGGTCTTTAATCATTGCATCTTCTAGTTTGCATCAACATCCTGCATACATATTGACCCTGTGAAAATTTGGTGACCTGAATCCTATTGCAGCAACTGGAAATAATTCCCCTAATTGTTAAATTAATTTTCAACAATTTATTTATTGTTTGCTACAGAAAATACTAAATCAATCACACTACAAACTACACAAATAAACTGCGAAAGAAATAAATGCTGGAAGAAATGCTAGCACACACACTTAAATTTACACAATTATTTTTGGACCAATGTCCCCAGAAAAACCCAACATGGGAAAACCAGTGCAGTAACTGAGAGTTTAATTATTATGCCGCATTAAAATAATCTGAGTACAACTGGACACCAAAATTGGCAATCCTACAAAGAAATAACTGGCAAGAAAAATCTAGTGAGGAATTTCCTCACTCCACAAGAAAATCCGGGCTTTGACCTCAGCTCGTCGTCCAAACTAGCTCTGCACAATCACTGCGTCACACTAGTGTGAAATTTTTAGATCTGAAAATTATTACTGCAGTGATTGATTTATTTCTCCTACTTATAAGATAAGCTATTCACAGAGGCTTCAGTAAATTTTGAAATAAACAACGCTGCAGTACTTCACCCTAACCAAAAGCAGATGAACATAAATTACACAAGTAGCACAATAGAAACACCATATGAACACAGTTATTTTTGGACAATTGTCCTCAGAAAAACCTAATGTGCGAAAACCAGTGCAGCAAATGAGGTTTTGTATTTATCTTCAACAATGAAAAGTTCTTTTACAAAAGTCCTAGTGAGCAAAGTAAAATTAGCATACACCTGGCATGAATTTTCCGGACACACCGAAAGTATTCTCGACCCTCAGGGTGACCTCCTACACCCTCTACGTCATCCAGCATATCTGCTCTGCGCAGTCCCTCCCTGGACTGCGTAACTCTGCATGGAGGGGATGGTGCTACTGCTCAGCACACCCTTCCCTTCACTCTTCTGCCTTCTCCTTCTCCGTCAGCTGATTCCTCCCTCCTCCTTCTACCTCTTCAAGCCCACCTCTACAAACTCACCCACTGAAATCGAATTCTCTTACCTTAGAATTGATTTCCTTCGGGCACTGAGAATGTCCCCGGCTTAATTTCCAAATGACTATAGAAAATTAAATAACTCATTAAACACTCATAAAAATACCTGAGACATATAACTGGCGGAAAAGGCCTAAGCGCCTTATGGCATTCCTCACATATTCTTCATTACTAAAGTAATGTTATAATACAAATAAATAGATGAAGAAGTTGTCTCAAGATAGTGCATCTGTCTTGGACAACTTGGTTGAGAAAATAGCTCAACCACACACTAATCTAGGAACCAAGTTAGGTAGGCCTAAACTAACTCCTAATGAAGAGGAACTAACATAATCTAGAAAATTAGGCATAAAATCCTAATTTTCAATATTTAATTAATTTAATTAACTTTGGATTTATAATTGTTTATGAGAGAGAGGCTAACAATGA
>JAXQQM020072131.1:0-25851 GCA_034641835.2 Pinus albicaulis
TATAGAATCCTCCAAATGTTAGTAATTTGTTTCCAAGTGTTCCATTATTTATTTTCAAACCTGCTTGAATTTTGTGAAAAGTGTTTTTTTTTTTTTTTAAATAACAACTAAAAAAATAATTTTTTTTAGAAGCAACAAAAGAAAAACAAATTTAAAAAAATAATTTTTTTTAATTTATTATTTATGTTGATTTTTATATTTTTTTAATATTAATTGCAACAAAGAAACTAATTAAAAATGAACAAACCCTAAATAAATAAATTAATTAATTAATTAAAAAAAAAAAAAACAACAACAACAAACATAAATAAAATTTTCCAAATGATGTATTGGTCATTGAACTTGTTGGGAATGTCGATAAAGGCAGTGTTATGATTGCAGGGTCAAGCTTCAAAACATATTCTCGTATTATAAACACCTTCGTGTGAGAAACAAGCCAATACAACAGCCTTTTCTTACTACTTCCTGCCAGTCCAATTGTTAAAGAATGGTTATCACGACATGAATTTCAAGTGGGTTTTCTCTCATAGTCCTTCATTTCTTTGCAAAAAATTTCATTGAATAATTTTCCTCCTTATGTCACGGGTGAGCAAAGCTTAATTTTCAGGTTAATATTGGGTATTTTTAGTTGCTGCATTTGCATTTTCACACCATGGGATACACATCGACATCAAAACTGCTGCTAGCGCACTGCAGTTTGGGAGTGAGGACACACTCCACAAGATTACAAGGCTTGCACCCCACATATATACCAACACACGATGGCGGCGCGGAAGCCAAGCTTCTACCCTCTCCCTGTAATATCCCATTCACGGCAGGGCCAAAAGTACGTTCCGACGATGTTTTTCTCCCTAGAAATTTCTTTAAAGCTCAGTAATATTAAAACAAAACCCAAAATGTTCATCCTGGCAGAACGTGAAAATAATCCAGTTTCCATATATCTCACCAGAAATCGAGAAATGGAAATGTGTGTGTTTGAACAACGTATATATTCTTCCTCCCCAGCAGTGCAGAATGTGTTTGAAGAAATAGTGTATTATCCCAACTAATTGTTGTGTCTCCTCGATTGAGCCTACAAAATAGAGATATTGATACATATCAAGCAATTGAAATATCTTAGCCCAATTTTTTATGGATTTTGGAGGATTTTGTGGGCTTTTCTGAGGAAGTTGCGATGGCAGAGGGAGAGGAGATGACTGTAGCATAAGAGAAGGTGTGTGAGAATTCTTTATAACTTAGCTAGTAGTTTTGAAGAGGAGGACGGTTCTTGAAAGAGATTGTGTAGGCTATATAAATTGCATTGTGAATGGAGAAAGGGTTCCAGGCCCTCGTAGAGTGGAGGAATATCAGAAATTCAAGAAAACACCATCCAATGTCACCCACGTGATCCTTTAGGGATGGATTAATCCACAAAGGGATAAGTGAGAAGAAATAAGAATAGGCGTGTTATTCTACCTCCCTATCAAACCTTGAATCAATACACTGCATGCATCGAACTATCAACCAGCGATCAAAGAATTTTATTTCAACTTGAATTATTCCACCACCTGAAACAGCTGTTATTCAATTGTGGAGGTGGTATGAATTCTGGTGTATATCTGCTTTAGCTGGGATTGCCCACCGTATTCCAATCATAGTGTAAAGGCTCTAACTAAATGTTGTACCCAAGTCGTTCATTTTTTGTATGTTCCTTTTGGTCGAGGCATGCAGCACACCTTCTTTCTTTGAAGCACCGGATTAATGGTTCCCGCGAAAATAGAAGATAGCGCTCATCCAATTCAAGCAAGCCTTCCAATCTCCAGGGTCTGTAAGTAAGGCTCTAAAACACTGGTAGTGTAAGAACTTGCAAGGCAGTCTTGGGAGGCGTAGCAAGAAATTAGTTTAAATAACAACAGAAGCAACCAAATGATATATCTATACCGAGACATTGGACAGTAAATAATGAACAGTGAATAAAAAGTAAACTGTTGTTGAAACTCTTTACCGCAATTTTTTTATGCAATGTTTGTTTTTTATGATCTCCATTTTTTTTAATCCTGTTGAAAAATGGTCTTTGGTTGTGGAGTTATTGCATAGTTTTGTTATAGGTTCGTTTTATTTGTTGAGGACGTTGGTTTGATTTTTTTATTTTTATTGTTTTTGTTATTATATTTTTTAAGATTTTGTTTTGTTTTTTTTTTTTTTTTTTTTTAAATAAAATAGAATTGAATCCTATTTTTAAAAAAATGTTAGTTTTCAAAAAGAAATGTTTTTTTTTAACAATAATATATATGATATATATATTATTATTATTTTATGGGAATATTTTTTTTTAATTTTTAATTTTTAAAACTAAAATTAAAAGAAAAATAAATTTTTTCATTCACAAAAAAATTTGTATTTTCATATCGCAGATCAATTTTCCAGCAAAAATATTTTTATTGGAATAAATCAATAGATTTTCTGATCTTCCTGATCGCACGAAGCGCGGGAAGAGAGCATACTAATCTCTTGATTTTTTTTTTTTATGCAGGTTAGCGTGGATGGATAAAACACAATTAAGATCTGCAATTAAACCTTGCATTGTATATACTCTTTTTGCAATGTCACGGGGGCATTTAGACTCTCGGAAGACAAAGCTTTCCGATAATCAAGCTCTTGGCTCACCCGTGATACAGAAACAAGATATAGAAATGCAAAGATGAAGCAGCTCTTTTTATTCATGATGATTTAAAATAAGTCTAAAAGAAAATTCTAATGAGAATGATTTCTAATGAGATATCATTTTTATTTTTCTAATCTATTCTACCTATCTTACTTGAAAGATTTATTTATTTCCTAAGTAAAAGAATGCTTCCAGTGAAGCCATCTACGGATTAAAAATTCAAAAATGCTCACATCAATATTTAAATTTTTTACGTTATGTTTTACAAGTATGTGAGTAACTTGTCTTAGAGTTGGCTCAAGGTGATCGTCCTTTCTCTCCAAGAAGTACATGTTCAACATTGTCAAATTCCTCATCCGTAGATGGATTAGTGAGAAATGGGGAGTTTAAAATAAAAGCTAAATTTAAATTAACTATGTGCGAAAATAAAAATGTTCCAAACTTTGAACTCCTTTATGAACCTGCTGTCACCAAGTTCCACAAATTAGTCCATAAAAAAAAATGCATAAAAACAATTACTAAATCCTTCTAGTTGCACTTCCCCGGCATGTTTGGTTCGAATTGATGATGTCAATTAGAGTTTAATTTAATGTCAACCCGGGAAGGTAAACTTAGAAGTGCTTATCTAAAATATATAGATCTATAAATATTCCTAATTTGTCCAAGATCTTAAAGTCCCCTTACAGGAACATATTCATTAAGATCTCTTTCAATAACTAATCAAACCTAGATCTAACAGTTGTTTGAGATCTATAGTTCTCTTACAAGAACATATTCTACAAGATCTCTTCCAACATTAGAACATCTAATAAGAATTTAAAAGCTGAAACAAAATAAACCTAGATCTAATAATTGTATGAGGTCTTACAGTTCTCTTACAAGAACACTTTCAAATAAGACTCTTCCAATATTAGAACATTTAACAAAGCTTAAAAACTGAAATGAAATAAACCTAAATCTAATAATTGTATGAGATCTTATGGTTTCCTTAAAAAAACACTTTCAAATAAGATCCTTCCAATATTAGAATATTTAACAAAATTTAAAAGCTGAAATCAAACAAAAACATAAAATAAATTATACCTAAAATAAGCAAATAAGCATGCAAGTGAGGCCATGGGGGCCCTCCATAACTCCACAAGCACACCACTTCAATGGAGACTCAGATGTAGAAGCAAAATTGAAGTATGATCCTTTATTTCAAAATCTCCATTACAAACCAACTCTAAGGTTACAACTCTAAGCTTCTAAGATTACATACTCCAAAACTCTAAGATTACCAAAACTTCAAGATTACAAATGGAGGAGATTGTACTCCTTTACATCTGATGAAATAGATACTATGATTTCATAATGATCATCCCACTAATCTCTCTTTGATTTCCATAAATCTACTTCATCTAATTTCTTAGCACATGCCAGTCTTCTCCATGAGATCATAATCTTCTCCATGAGGTTTATCTTCTCAAATTCGAATTTAATCATCCAAGGCCACATAAAGGTGTCTTGGAAGCTACCTTGGAACCTACACATGTCACAAAAACAACCCACTTTCCATATATAATGTAAAATATATTATTTTCTAATATTTAATCAAGAATTTCTCTTAAAAATTATTAAAAATAAATAATATTTGGAAAATATAAATGAGACCCATTAATGGTGAAATGTAGGGAAAATGGAGTGACAAGGTGGTGAATAATGAGTGATATAATGGAAGCATAGGTGAAAAATGTATGGTAATGAGTGATATCTACATGACATTTTGAAACCCAAACAGATTTTATGATTTTTTTCCACAGATGGAGGATAGGGGTTTTCATCAAGAGCCAACCTACCATGATCATAAGGAAGAGAAAAGTGGCCTTCCCACTATGGCCGCCACACTAGGGACATGATCCAATGGATGCAATAAAGAAATCCTTGGAAACAAGAGGTCTCATCATGAGCCGACCTAACCACTTTCGCTACTTCCCATTGAATGGCAATGTCTTCACCTGGTCACCAAACCAACACATTGGTCTCTACTATGGACATCATAAGATACTTCCCCAATTATACATAGAGGAACATGGTTACCAAGGGTTAAAATGAAATTTTGTCGAGGCTATGGACGCCTGTAGGCAGCAGAAGCTTTGCTGATGGTATTGAATCTTTATTTTACATCAATAATTATTATAATACCCTCTTCTTATCACCTTTTCTATGGAGAGATTATGGTCCTAACATACCTTGAACCTTTATGCATGGATATTTTTGTTTAATCAGTCACAATAGTTTAAGTGGAATAACGACACTAAAAGTATTATTTCTTGTGTTTCTTGCACATGATTTTCCTTTATTATTTATTATATCACATCACGTCAACTTATCCTTTATTTATAATTCACAGTACAAGCCTTGATTCACTCCTCCAATGCCCTTTATGATCTTGTCATTAATGCGCAATCCATTACCCCTATACCTTTCCGCCAACGCCTTACCCATTCATTCATTCGGTCGAGGAAAACCTATCATTTTGAAGGGGGGTGGGGACCTCCAGTGTACTTATGAGTGCACTATTGTTCTCTCATTCGATTTTGCAGAATGCTACGACATTTCATGATCGCAGAGCATGTGGTATGATAACAGCCTCAATAATGGTATTTATATTTATAAAATATCACATTTTCTGTTCCATTACTCAGCTCTGTGCGTCGTTGTGTTTTTCTGCTACACTTATCGTTTGTAGACTTACAACAGTATGGGAGGAAGAGCAGTACGTAGAGAACCATTAATACTGGTTGTTTCTGATGCAGCTAGGGCAATTTTAGCTCAAGCTGGGTGGATAACATTTTTTACGAGATTTCAACCACCCAATGAGGAAATTGGCATCGATTTCTTATGAAATTTACAAAATGGAAAATCTATGGTAAAGGGCAGCCAAATCAATGTATCAGACACGGTGATAGCGGAAGCATGCTGGTTACTAGCAGAGGGACCTGTGTGGACTGGTAAGCGATTGAAGCTGTAGAACGCTATCAAGGTTTTCAAAGACGAAGGACAGGAGCTTCTCAAAAAGGGCAAGGGAGTTCAGCCATCCTCTCCTGGAGAACCATGGGGAGAGCTAGAAAAAATCGTACAGAACGACATTACATGCGACGGGTGAAAAGATGTGGTAAGGCCATGTCAAGTGAAAATTTTAGCAGTTCTAAAACAGAAATGCTTAGTTAATTTACTTCCGTTATTAAACTCTTTGATGCATGACACCTCTAAGAGGCTAAGACGGTCCCAACACGTAGAAACCATAGTAAGCCACCACTTTCTGATCACGCAAGTAGTCAGCTATAACCTCACCTAGCAGCAATCAAGCTTGGATGATTTAATATCAGCTTTGGAAGGAGGTTTAGCCCCGCCTGCACCTAACCCAGTTCAAAAAAGGAAAAGGGTTACCCTTTCAAGGAACATACCTCAAAATAGCAGACGGTCCGCAGGGTTGAGGTCAATATCATGAGTGGCCAAAAATCCTCAAGGCAGTATCATACCTCAAAAGCGCAGACAGTCTGCAAGGTGGAGGTCAAGATCAGGAGTGGCCGAAAAGCCTCAAGGCAGTACCAGTCAACCTATATAATTATCCATCTCGGTAAGAGAACAATGCTTGCAGCTAGAGTCACAAGACCAGGTTAGCCCTGAATCAGACCATGAGGAAGAAGCAGAGCATTCAGGGGATGAACAAAGAAACAAATCAGGACTCCCCTCAACACCAAGCATGGGTCCCCAAGGTGATTTGTTGCATGATTTCAAACTTTCCCGGGTCCTGGCCAACATGAGTAATTACATGCAGCCTGAAAGCCCGCTCAATATTAATTTATAAGCAACCCAATCTCTCGAGAATGCTAGCAATACCAAATCTCTATCTCCCTTGAAAGATGAAAGCCATGAAGTAGAAGCCAATGTAGAAACCATTCGGGAAGTAGTGCACCAACCCGGTGACACACTTCGAGTGGAAAATAACCAGGTAGGTCTAAGTACAAAAATCATAGTTTAAGGAGAAGAAGTAGAGACAAAGATGCTTCGGGAAGCTGATACTCAATCCGGAGACATGGTCCTATTAGGACAGAGCTAGTATGAGCAACCATGCTCTTTATAGGCAGAAACTATTAATGATAATGTCAGCAGAATAGTGGCTCCTCCGAAAATCTATAGAGCCAAATTGAAAAAGCTTAGGAAAGAACAACAGAAGCTTCCCAAAACAATAAAAAGGCTCAGAAGAAAAATAAAGGAAATCACAGCGGGAAAGGTCCCAGACAAAACCGTAGAGATAGCAAACACAGCTCAAACGAAGCCCATACCCACTCAACCAATCACCATCAAAGAAGAACAACATCAAATTGAGCCCATACCCACTCAACCAGTCATCATTAAAGAAGAACATCATGAAATTTTCGTAGATACAGCTACTCGGGTAGAGGACATACCCTCTCATAGCATGAGCACTCTAACAAGAACACCAGCTAAAGACAACATGACACATAATGACCCCGCTATTCTGATTCTTCTGAAAGAATTAGCACAGGCTCGGCTCGCATTAGAATGGCTTGAACAAGAAATTGTTTCCCAGCAAAAGTATCAAGCATTGCAGAGGCGGCTTCAGGAAATGAACGAGATAGAGAATGAGACCTTCGACACGTACAAAAAAGCAGAAGAGAAAATAGAGAAAATCAAGCTCAGATTAGATAAGGTCCTAGCTTGGACAAACACCATCTGCTCATTATATACAGACGTCTTGGTATACAGGGATCCCGCCACTAACTACGCCTTGTTTCTGTTAGAACGATACCTACTGTTGAAAATTAAGCCGTGAGAGCTGTAAAACCAATTGAATTAAACACAATTGAAAATTTTATAAGTTGTTGCAAACAACATGGTGTAAAGGTTCAAAGGTTTCTTTGAAAATTTTACCAGCACAATCTTGTATTAGCAGATGAGGTGGAAAAGAACCCCAACTGTTTCGTGGGAGACATTCAGTTCCAGGCCTTTATCATGTTTGTGGTTAATCAAATTAAATGGTTCAAAGCTCATAACGCCTTCCAAAAACAAGAGAATGGGTTGGATCTTTAGGTGAGAGGTGAACCCAAGCACCCTTTGCAAATTCTTGCCAACCAAAAGAGTCTGATGAAAAGGGAAGGGGTGATTCAAATCTTAGGGCCTATTCATAAAAGGATTGTACAAATGGAGTATCGTATTTTCAATCCATTTGAGAAAGTTCTATGACTGCATCCAAGCTTAGGTGGATGGTCTCTGCTGGTAGTGTGCAGGGTAGGGAACCATATAATTACAGAAATTTTAAAGCAGCTGCAGCCCATTTTATCACCTATAGTAACCTAATTTTAAGAGAAGGACCTTATTGGTTAGGATGTTGATTTTGTAGCCCCATCATTTGGTATCCTCCCAAAGCTTACCTAGACTCCTACGAATTTCTTGAAGAAGAACAAAGGACCGCGTTTGCACTCTTAGCTCAACAACATGGTTTCAGACCAATTTTTGATGCCCCTTCTCCACCCTATTCTTTAACTACACTCCATCATAATTACTTATTTTCATGAGGACATGAAACGGAGTAAGTAGGGGAGTATGTTGGGTTACAAAATGGGTATGTATTTACTATTAAGTTCATCATCTTTCTCCTTAATTCTTATCTTTTTCATATCTTAATGGGCCAATATATTAAGGAATTATGGTAAGAAATGAGGAATTATTTGAAGTTATGATTTAACTAACTCTTACCCTTCTTTATGTAGGAAAGCGAAAAAAGGAACGATTGTTATTCCCTACTATTGGCATAGCCGAATCCGATATGTCAAGGAAGGAACGAGTCAGTTGCAGAAAAGGATAAGAGAAAATCAGAGGGATCAACACGGATCAGCACGAAATAGAAAATATGTCTTAAAGTTAGAAATTGGTTGTGAATCCCTCAAGATCAGGAGATCCTGAGGGATCACATTTACTATTTAGTCTTTACCCTTTCTGATTATAAAAGGAAATGATTGTAGGAAGAAAGTGGAATCTCTGTTATATTCCAAATTGTAAGCTTAATTACCGATTGCATCGTTGGAGAATGCAATTACATTGTAATGCTACTCAAGTTCGATGATTAATTGAAGTTGTTGTTTTCATTCGCATTATCTGAAGTAACTTAGCAGTGCCTGCTGGCAGCTAAGGGCTCGACCTCTGCTGGAGTTAACTGCTTCTTTGTATTATGCTTCTAATGTTTCTAGCATTTAATTGGTTTGATAAGTTCCTGTTTCTGTGAATCTATTTTATTGAGTTGTTCATTATCTCTTGTTATTGAGATAATATATATTCCTCTTATAATTTGTATTTCTATCATTTGATCACAGCGTGAGTTATCTAGAGAGCGCATTGCATTGATTTAATCATCTATAATAGTTTGATTATTGCTATTAGACTCTTAGAATTGATATCTTTCCTATCTTAATTGCTTTGCAGAGATTTAATATAGTTTAGATTGAATCAACTAAGTAGGGGTGAGTTATTATTACTGTGCTCTCGACTCATGATACCGTTCTTTGGATTGCTGTAAGATTTGATTTCAATAGAAGATTGAACTTTGATATTTATTTTAATAATTGCAATTGGAGTTTATTATATGCTTCCATTCATTCTTGTGTCAAGATCTGTACTACAATTTAGGAAACATTACTCTTTGAATTAATAGCAGCCATATACTATGTACACTCTTGAAATAAGAGGACTTTCTCAGATTGATGATTAATGTGAGATAAGTAGGAATTTTAAGAGGCACCTTTTATGAGTCAACAACATCATGGAAGGTGTAAATTCAAGTACATTAATAAAAGTAGTTAGAATCAACATAAAGATGAATACAGTGGAAAACATGTAGTAGCATTATGGTAAGAAGATGATTGTCTTCATTACTCCAATAAACCATTTCTATCAATATCATGCATCAAAATGCATAAAATGGTAACTATAGTCAACATGTTTTTCACCTTTTTCATAGAATAAGGTTCAATTTCATATTCATTTTTTCAAGCACTATCAAAGATATCCAACTTAGTTATATGAACTTATAAGCAATCAATATTTTTTAACTTCTATAAAAAGGTACAAGAAAAATTGTGTGCATTTACTATAGGACATAGACAATAAGGAAGCTATAGGAATCCATCCTATAACACATTGTTTTCAATTATTTGAGGAAAATTGATATCTAAGAATCAAAACGGATACAAGGAAATCAATTTCTATAAGATTTATTAAGTCCCTCTCAAAGGGACTAAATCTTATGAAATTCCATGTTTTGACCTAAAAGACATAACTCTAAAAAATAATAAATTTTTTGATTCAAAAAACACTTCATAAAGACCATTGAGAAACCAATTTGAATGAATGAAAAGAATCACTAAATCAATGTTTGGTTATTTTTTTTTAAATAACCAACCTCAATCCTAGTAATTTAATCATCTTAATTACAATAAAACCACCACATCATCTTGTGGTGGGCTACATATAGAAACTTATGATTGAAGTAATGAGTGAAAAGGGGTGCAAAATTGTTTTATGCACTTACTAAAACAACTAGTGGTAGTGGTTGATTAAGTTATGTCAAAAGTCACGCCAAAAGTTAGACCAAATGTATGGAATGTATTATTCAATATTCTTTATCCTTTTGAAATTATGAGAATAAAATTATGAGGAAAATATCTAGGAAATGAATTCACACTAAAATATCCATAACACCCTTCAAGGTACCAAATGCAACCATATGAAACTGTAATTTTTTTGTGATCACAAAAGGTTTGCTAGAGTAAATTGTGCCCTAAAACATCATGTTTCATAGAGGAGCCATAGACCTTAAGACTATATGGAATCATTCTTAAGTTAAGGTCAAACACAACCAAAAGGACCAAAAATTCTAAGCATATTATATTTATAGCATGAAAGATGTTATGGAAAGCAAGATGTCTTATTCAAAAAAAGAATCAATCTATAAAGAGCATTGCAATTCAAAGAGGAATTTTGAGATGATGAAATTGCCTCTATTGAGAAGGAACTTTTGTGTAGGAAGGATTTTAAATAATTTTTAAGTCACTTTATGGGAAAGCACATATTATCTGAAGAATATTTAACTTATTTCAAGGAATTCAAAATTCCCTAGGAAGAGAAATTTTGTGTAAGAAGTAATTTAAATAATGTTGAAATGACTATATGGGAAATCACATAATTTTTTAAGCATATTCAACATATTTGAAAAAGATCAAAACTCATGGGGAAGGGGAACTTTGTGAGGTATTTTCTCTCATATTTCGAGAAAATCCTTTAGGTGAGGAAGGATTATGTGGCATATTTGGGATGTGACTTTCCCCTAAACTAAGAATAAATTTATGGTTTAAGGAATTACAAATATGGCAAGTGGGTAGTGGGTGAGCAACTAAGAATAGGTTCTACATCACCCAAAAAAAAACAAAGAAAAGCATTATTTTATTGAAAAATAATAATGCTATGGTTTAGATATATCTCTAATAATATACTAAGGTTAAAAATGGGCTGAATAGCCTACCAAAATCCTACTAAGGTGTGCCTTATGTAAATATACTTTTCATGGAGTAAAATATGGTTCATTCTTTAAAACTTAATTTGGCAAGATAGAGACATGTAAATAAAGGAGAGATTCAATTGCTATATGCATTCTTGGAACTGGTGTGAAGATATTTTCAAAGGATGTAGTTGATGACAAACCCAATGTGAGGCTTTCCATCCATATATTTATCTTTCTATGGATGGCTAGGTTTTCATCAACTATGACAATTTCTATGTTTCTAATATGGTTGGATAAAGCACCTAAGAACATGTTAAGGGGGTATGGCTTAGGTAAAGTGATTTTTCATGGACTAAGGTGTGGCTAAAGCCTAATATTTCGGAATTCCCTTCCAATATTTTAAGATATTTTCAAAATAGGAAGGTAAAGGAAGAACAAGTGAGGTTTTCCATCTCTATCTCTTGCCTTCATGGATGGCTAGGTTTTCATCAATGATTGGAATTTCTTTGTTGCTATATAATTTTTGAAAGAGGGTGATCTTGATCCAATAAGAGGATGCTAGTATCAAGGCTAAACCAACCAAAATGTTAATGTAACATTACATAGTTGAAAGAGCTTTTAGTTGTAAGCTTACACATTAGATAGTTGAAGGATGTTTTCGCTGTAAGCTTGTGTTTAAGATTGTACAATCAATGTAAGAGTTTTTTAGTTATTAAAAAATTCTAAAACTCCCTTCATCTTATCATGAAATTAGATTTAAACATATAATATATTGTTGGTTGCTCATTTAATAAAAATGCAATATTCTTTTTTTCCTTCCTATTAATTATAACACATCAATGAATAATTTAAATATATGTCTTTCATAATATCCTTAATTCTTTAATCCGTTAAACGAGATATTTAAAAAATATTTATAAAACCCTTCACATAGTAAAGATGGGTGTAGGTTTGATTGAGTTTAGTCTCCCAACAAATCTCATGCTTAAAATTTCATAAATTTAATGAAAAATTGAGGATTGAAACCAGATTGAGGAAATTATACTATCCTAAAAAAGCTTTATCCCAAAAAAAAGAAGATAAACATAATCCTATGATAAGATATAAATATTAACCATAACATATGTATTATGAATAGTTAGTTCTCTGATCGTCCATCCCACGGATGCGAGCTCGCCCACCCACATCTCCAGACGACGTCTTTCCGTCTCCACACTGCTTTCAGCGCTATCCAATGTTCCCTTCAAATTCTCCAATGAATCGCTATACAGTCTCAATCGACACAATGAGTGGTTCGTTTTAATTCGCCGGTGCAATTCCTTGACTACTGTACTAGGGCTGTAAAATGAACCTTGGCCAATGATAATATAACTTCCCACGAACCGAGATCCGTTCGGGTTACACCAGCGAAAAATCTTTGCCCCTGGCGAAAGGCCAAGGTTTATGGAATTTTCACGTTATTTTTGTGTTGCAGTGCGCTGAAGTAGTGATCAACAAACTAAAATCTCCTGATGGGTGTGAATGAACAAATATATGGGCGTCCTGCTGGAAGAAACGATATGCAGAGGAAAATCCTAGACGGAACCCTAGGAGAAACTTCACGCTCCAATATTTAAAGCCTAATGAAGCTGCACTTACGGGGGTGTGAAAGTTCCATCGTAATGTGAGAAACACTGGTTTCGGTCAGGTATGTGATTTTATACTTTTTATAGTTAGGAATAATGGGCTTACTTTAAGCCATATCTTTGATCCAACCACTCTCGATCTCAAAGTTATTTATTTTCATTTTAAAAAAGATTTGCAGTTTAAGTTATCATTTTTTTTTATATAGATATTTTGAGTTAATTAAATATTTATAATTAATTATAATTATAATTACTCATTTTAGGTTTATTATTATTTTAATTTTTTTCAATGTAACTTTACTTATTGAAAATGTTAAACAATCTTGCTCAATAAAATTTAATGTTGATTTATTAAATTATTTGATATTTTGATTGAGTTATCATTTTTTGACATGGACTAATAATTTTTGGTGGATCATTATGTGTAAGGAAGTCATACTTGACTAAGTTCAAGACAAAATTGATTCTCTATAAATAAGCGTTTATATTTTAGAATAGTTATTTTAGAATTTAAATTTGATTATCAATAATCAATTATTAATACTAAATAAAAACTTTGTAATATCTTTTGTATTCAAATTGATTAATTAAATCAAAAAGTAATATGAATATGTGTTTTGTGGTATTTTAGTCATTTGATATTAGTAGTCTATATTCTTATGATATTAGTAGTCTATATTCTTATCCCATAGTATTGTAATAAAGTAAAATAAAAATTTCTGATATAAATGAGGTGAATTTCCATGATTAATTTTTTAAATATTTTCTTTATTATACACTTATTTTATATGATTATTTCTATTATATTAATATAAAATAAATTTGAACATATTATATTTATGAGTAATTAATTATTAATAATAAATGCAAATTTAGTGACATCTTTTGTATTTAAGTTGATTAACTTTTTTTGTATTTAAATTGATTAATTAAATCAAAATGTGATATGAATATGTGTTTTGTGGTATTTTAGGCATTTGATATTAGTAATTCATAGTATTTTCTCATAGTGTTATAATACAGTAGGATAACAATCTCCAATGCAAAATGGGGTGAATTTTCATGTTTAACTCTTTTTTAAAATGTTTTTGTGATTTTTTACTTTTCTATTTTTATTTTTTTAAATATACACTTCAAGTTATTGGAACAAATCAAGGAAGAGTCATACATATCCATGCCTTTGAATGGAAATTAGGACTTATGGAGGAAGAAAGAGCTGAATTTTCATGGTTAACTCTCTTTTAAATGTTTTTGTAATTATATACTTATTTTATGTGATTATTTATATGATATTAATGTGAAATAAATTTGAGCATATTATATTTCTCATTTTAAATTATTATTAAAACTTCTTAATAATGAAAATAATTTTAATGGTAGTTTCTTCTAAATTCTAGTACTAGATTTAAGAATTGCTAATTTTTGAAAACTTTTGCTGTGGATTTTTCCTATTTAATTTACCCAGAATAAGGAAAGAAAGACAACTCCTTAGTTTTATAGTTATAGATTTCAAATATATATTTTTAATAATTTGTGTATTAACAATTAGGTATGCCATAAATATGTGTACATAAAATTTTAGATACAAGTATTAAATGATTAATGGTTATTTTTTTAGGTAATAATTGATTCTGAAATAAATTTAAACTAAAGAAAAATAATGTTAAAAATTTAGACTAATGTAATGTTAATATAAAAATGAAATTGTTGTTTTTAATAACTAAGTTTTGGAAAATATAAAGTGAAAAACATGAAAAATCCTAAGAATGCATTCTAAATATGTCATCCTAAATTCATCTTAATTCTAGATCTACCAAATCAAACCTTTCTTCATTTTAGAATAGGTTTGCCTCTCAAGATGGATCTTGGTTTTATTATTAATTATAATGAGAAATATAATTATTAATTTTATGTCTTTTACCTTGTTTTATTTTTTTATATGTGATTTGGCGAAGTCAAAATATTTCATTAACAATTATATTAATGAATTAATGTATTTTAACTTTTTTTTATTTTACTTTAATTATATCATGACTAAGACAAAATGATTACTCGCATTAACACCTCTCTCTTATAATTTATAAAATATTTGTGAGTGTATATTCTATAAGTTTATGGATGAATATTTCATGCAACTTTGAGTTAAAATTCATCAAATCCATGCTATTAGCCCATGGTATTGTAAGAACGCCTATTTACAACTTAATAATATCCATGCTAAAATGACCTGAATATACATGGTTAAAAATATTGTTATATTTTAAATTTATTTTAGTTATTAATTTTTTATATATTATTATATTGTAATTTTATTGTAAGTATTAAGTTTTTATATGATTGTTAATTAAATTCAGATATGGTTAAAAAATCATTATTTTATAGAACTACATTTTTCATATCTTTTTTCTTTTAATTTTATTTCAAAAAAATAATAAACTAAATTAAACAAACTATTTAAAAACATTTATAAAAAGAATTGACATAAGCTATTCCTATCCCTTACATATATCCCCATTTTTAGATGTAGATAACCCTTGTCACATTTTACTATTGTATAAAATGTAAATACTTTATTAAAGGAAAAAATAGGCTAAGTCAAAAGGTACACGAATTCCACATTTGACGGGTTGCTTGCTTAGGATTTAAAAGAGGTTTGATTTGTTTTATGAAAACCAGTGAAGGTTGAGTGGTGTGTCTTAAATGGACCCCTTAGGTTAATTAATTGATGTCAAAAGGAAAGACAAGAAGCCATGTTTTTTTGGAAAATTTTACAAGGCAAAATTGACACAAATTTAAAAGGAAATAGTGAGATAACTACAAGCTTGTAGGTATACATGTCACCCACTCCAATAATATAACCAAAAATAAAAAAAATCTATGGGATATAGGTTGGAAATATGTTGTTATTGATGGCGAAGGAAAAGGTAAAGGCAATAGAAAATATTGGAAAATGAAAGCATGAAAATCATTGGTGACAAAGGAAATTTTAAGTAAAAAAGGTTGCAAAGACAAGCATGGCATTTGAAAAGAACTATAAATGGTGTTGTATGTATTGGAAAAATAAAAGGAAAATATATTGGAAAAGATGAAAAAGGAAAAGCATGGAAATTGATTAGTCATGAGAAGATAATCATGGATGAGAATGGTGCTCAGAATTTGGAGTCCATTTTGGAGGAGCGAGTCATCTAAGAAGCACGTAGAACCCACACATCTTTAAAGAGATTAGAAAAATTATTATAGTGATATGTGGAAGATTGAAAATGGCCTCATGGATTAAGAGATCTAGATCCATTAAAAGTTGAATTTTCTCAACTCAAAGTTAGCATAGTCAAAGAGGTGTTTGGAGACACTTTGCCAAGTTTGAAAATGGAGCCAAGACCAACAATAGAGTTAGTGGAGAAACTAAAAGGTTGACCAATCATAAGTGGCAGCGAGAGGTGCTTTTATTGGGCATTGGTGGAGCACATCGGGGGAGTTAGCCTCACATTATTCAGTGTAGCACAACCCTTTTGGTGTAGAAAAGGAATGGATTGGGATATTGGTGGAATGACACAATAACAAAGGGTCATGCAATGCGAAGCAAGAGGAGGAGCCCACTTGACAACCTGACCCAGTGGATGTAGCCCAAAGAGTATGAACTTCGAAGATGTTTTAGGAAACACAAGGTTAAGAACCGAGAGATAGGCATCATGTGCATGTGGAAAGGTTCTTAGAGGCTTAAAAATGACAACCTTGTTAGTCCTCTAGGCGTCGGGAGGTGTTTTTTGATATTTTTGATCGCGCATATAAATGATGGAGATCCACCTCAAGACTAGTCCTCCTAATACCACAAACCATAATGGAGTGGTTTCAAACCTGATTTTGTTTTATAAAATAGTTTTACAAACAAAATGATCGAAAAACAAGGGTCTTGAGGATGCTTTCTCTCTCCTTCGACATGAAAGGTGGTAGTATTTAATTGGTTACACATAACGTAAAATATTGTTATCGACGAAACGAGAAATATTACCTCAAAACGAGTACTTGAGCCCAAAAAGACTCAAGAAACATGAAAAATGGCCTAAAAACAAAATGTGTGTATTCCACAATGCATTTGATTTTTTTCTCAAGGTCAAATTTCAACATTTTAAAAAATTATGCTAAAAAAAATTGTTTCTTGAAAGAATGATTGAAAAAACACCCTCAAAACAAAACAAGTTGATGCTAGAATAACAAGAAAAAAATTTGTGTCATACTTTTGACACATTGTAACAATGGAATCAAAGACAACATATTAGGACATTGAAAAATCATAAAATTCTAAATTTTTTTATAGATGATGTTAAATATAAAAAAAATCATGTCTGAAGGGCTTATAATTTCGAACAATTTTTATCCATGTTGTTAAACATAAAATATTTTGACTCTAAACAACCCTAAAATTGTAATTATTTTCAACCATAACATTAAAGAGAAAATTTCATAGCGCATAAAAACCTTAATGACAAGTTGTAAATCTCAAGTTTTTAAATCTTAAGTTTTCAAGATACTTGAACCAAGAAATTATGGAGAAATTATATGACTTAAATAATTTTTACAAATGAACAAGTAAATGAAAAAATTATTATTCCAACAATAATTTTAATTTTAAAGGAGAAAAATATATCTCTTTTCAAATCTTAGCATAATACACATTTAAATATAATTGCAACCAAAACTTAAAAATCATGCATCGAAACAAAGTGTCCCCTCTAAACCAGCCATATAATTTCTAAAAATTCTAAAAGTATCTTATACCAAATGGTTACAATACATAATATCATGGTAATATCACTGCATAATCCAAAAATCCAACATTAATTTCTATTTTCTTTTTTACTTTTAATCAAAATATCAACATTGGCACATCGAATATAACATAAATTATTTTTGTAATTCATTGTTGCGCTATGGATATTCTAAAGAGATGAATTATTCATAATTAAAAGATATAATCCAACAAACATAGAAATGCGTCATAACTCCATGAAAAATCAAATGGAAGTAAAAATTTTGATTTCAAGTTACCATGCAAACATCAATTACATAAAAGTGTCTTAGACAATTATTGAAAATTAACCATAGGTCCTGCCACACCATGAGAACCTACATCTTTAGATGAATGACTTGATGCAGATGAAGATGATCCATATTCTTCTCTTTCATCAACTAGTGCTCCATCTGAGTCAACATGCATGCCCACCATTTTAGAGTTCAAATGTCTTATAGATCTCCGACTACTTTCTGCAGAGTCCCATCTCAATAGTAATTGTTCTGGTAGTGATTTCTTCAAAATATTTATGGTCTTCAAACAAAGAGTTCTTGTCTTTGTCAAGATGAAGTCATACACAAGTATGTCAACATCCTCCAATTTTACGACATCTGTGCGGCGACGATTTATATTTGTGCCCTTTATTTTTCTCTTTCTACCAATTTTTTTTTCAACTACCATCTCTGGCTTGTACACACCATTGAAAGGGTGTGTAATTGTGGCATAACAATGTACATCAATAGCTATAATATCTTCATTTTCATTAATGACCTTTATAACCTTCGAAATCCAGAATGGATAGCCCAGTGCATCTTCATCTGCTAACACTGCTATCATGCAACCCTCCTTAACATCCTGCACAAAACCCCTGTAAAGATCTTCCATGGCTTCACGTTGTGCACGTGATCTTCTAGAACCAATATAGATTTCTCTTTCCTCTACCTATGGAGAATTAATAATAGCTTGAGATTGTTGTTGTTCAACAATGTATGTTTCCTGATATTCATTTGGAATATTTTGTGGCAAAAAAAAGGGAGTCTTCAAAAACATATCCACATTTATTGATCTTGAAATCATATCACTTTGATTACTGAAAAAATACTGCCACCAAACTAAATCAGCAACATCAAAGTACTCATATGTATCTCCAATACATCTTTTAACTTCCTCCAGACATTCAGAATAGTTTATGTCTCTCTTATGCCTTCGTGCATTATGGAGTTCAACAACTAACTGTAATAACAATATCTTTGATGAAAATATTGGATGCTCTGGAATGAACTTCAAAAATGCTAAACCTGATAATGGCCCCCATTTTGCAACAATTGAATACTTCTTTCCCCATATAAGTGTTATCCCATTAATTTTTTTTATACGAAAATGATGCTGGAATCTAATGTCGTTAAGTTGTTCAATGCATTTCTCCTCACCATACGATCCCAAAATAAACCTTTGCATGTCAACAGTTTCTTCCAACACATGAAAAACAGGCTCTATAATGTACGATTTCTTAATACATTCAATTAATGATGGCAGGCTCCCATCACCTTTCCTCCTCAATGTTACTGAAAAATGATTGAACATTTGATCAATATGATCATGAGTATGCCCAACAAGAAGGAAACCACCCTTTATCTTTTTAAAAATTTCCAATTCAACGAGCATGTTTAGATACCCATAAAGAACTTGATTTTTTCTTTCACGACTTGTGTTGTCTAATTGTAAATACAAAACTTTAGGAAGAATACTAGACCGATGAGTAACCACATCATGGATTATAGTTATGGTAAGATTTGCATCATTGTGAATATTTGGAGTTGTGAAGAAAACTCTTGGAAACATCTTCTCATTAAATACCATACAACCAACCAAGTGAAACTGAATGAAATTTTCCTCTTGTAATTTTTTTGGCGTGTGGGAAAAATGTGGAAGAAGTGTTTTCTTTTGGTCCATACCATCAATTATCAAACCCATATATTTATTTGGATGATCATAACACTTCTTTCGATGTTTATACAATTTTTTCCTTTCACTTGTTTGCTGATTGCAATGCTCTTGAAGTTCTTTGACAACGAAATTTGTACATAAAATAAAAGAAAGATATGAATAAATATATTTTCATAGTCGATAACTATCCAATTTTAAAAAACAATGTTTTGAAGGCATACCTCTTTCTGCCCCTTGACATTTATCTCTTTTTCTTTCTATTCTGTCCATTTAAAGACGATTTTGGGGAAAAGCTATTTTTTCTATGCTTTTTGTGTTCAAAAACTATTTTTTTAAGGTTCTTAGATTCGAAAACCATAATTTTTTAATATATTTTTAGTGAAGAAAATGGGAAAAAAAAAACAAATAGTTAGGGTTTTAGGACAAAAATTTAGATTCTTTTTCTTTTTTAGGGTTTTTAGGACAAAAATTTAGGATTTTAAAACATGAAAATTTATTTTTAGAAATATGAATAGATATTTTATTTTTTTTAGAAATATCAATAGATATTTTATTTTTTATTTTTTATTTTAGTCATTTGATATTAGTAGTCTATATTCTTAGCCCATAGTATTGTAATAAAGTAAAATAAAAATTTCCGATATAAATGAGGTGAATTTCAATGATTAATTTTTTAAATATTTTCTTTATTATACACTTATTTTATATGATTATTTCTATTATATTAATATAAAATAAATTTTAACATATTATATTTATGAGTAATTAATTATTAATACTAAATGCAAACTTAGTGACATGTTTTGTATTTAAGTTGATTAAAATATTTTGTATTTAAATTGATTAAGTAAATCAAAATGCGATATGAATATGTGTTTTGTGGTATTTTAGGCATTTGATATTAGTAATCCATAGTATTTTCTCATAGTATCATAATAGAGTAGGATAACAATCTCCAGTACAAAATGGGGTGAATTTCCATGTTTAACTCTTTTTTTAAATGTTTTTGTGATTTTGTACTTTTCTAGTTTTTATTTTTTTTTGTATAGATATACACTTCAAGTTATTGGAACAAATCCAGATACTCTTCAAGTTATTGGAGCAAATGAAGGAAGATTCATACATATCCTTGAATGGAAATTAGGATCTATTGGGGAAGAAAGAGGTGAATTTCCATGGTTAACTCTCTTTTTAAATGTTTTTGTAATTATATAGTTATTTTATATGGTTATTTATATGATATTAATGTGAAATAAATTCAAGCATATTATATTTCTCATTTTAAATTATTATTAAAACTTCTTCATAATGAAAATAATTTTAATGGTAGTTTCTTCTAAATTGTGGTATTACATTTAAGAATTGCTAATTTTTGAAAACTTTTGTTGTGAATTTTTCCTATCTAATTTATCCAAAATAAGGAAAGAAAGAAAACTCCTTAGTTTTATGGTTATAGACTTCAAATATATATTTTTAATAATCTGTGTGTTAACAATTAGGTATGCCATAAATGTGTGTACATAAAATTTTAGATACAAGTATTAAATGGTTAATGGTTATTTTTATAGGTAATAATTGAGTCAGAAATAAATTTAAAATAAAGAAAAACAATTGTGCTGAGAGGCGCATCTAGAGCCCAATATGACCCCGATGTCACGTGGGTCACGTCCTCATACAAAATGTTGGCTTAAGTTTTAAATTAAAAAAAAAAAATTCGCATTGTGCTAGAACATATATCAATTTCTAATACAATTATGTATTATTTATACAATTTGAATGGATAGTAAATTATATACGTGAATTTGAATGGATCATAAATTTACCTTTAACAAAAAAAATTACCACATTGAATTTCCAAATTAAGTAAAATTTTAAACATCTTTACTCTTTACTAAAGTTAATACCATTTCCTAAATCAAAGGAAAAGAGTTAATTCAACACAAACAATCAAAATCCAAAATCTTTTAATATTTCTTTTAATTAAATATTTGTAAAATGAATTTATACTTACTCCAGAGCTATGGTGAATAAATAAAAATATATATAAACTAGATGTATGGTAAATAAATAAAAATTCTTTTTATATTTATTCCATAAACCTTTTTATATTTAAAAAAACTTTAAAAAGAGGTTTTATTTAGATGAAGCCTATGGGACGAATACCATGGGACAAATTAATATTGATACCATGAGCCAAATACCATGGGTAAATAAATAAATATAAAAGAGGTATAAACAAGTATGATCAATAAATAAATAAATATAAAATAGATATAAAGAGGTATGGTAAATAAATAAATATAAAAGAGGCATAAAGAGGTAAGGTAAATAAATAACAATATACCAAATAGGATTATAAATAAAAATCTAATTATATAACAAGCCTATGGGCCAAATACCATAGTAAAGAAAAGGGGTATGGTAAATAAATAAAAATATAAATAAACTATAGGTATGGTAAGTAAATAAAACCTCTTTTCATATTTACTCCATAATCTGCTTTATATTTACGAATATTTATGTTCATTAGTTTACATAACTAAGAAGAAATAGAGAGAGAGAGTGATAAGGGAGAGATGGAGAGAGTGTGTATGTTTAGGGGTGAGATAAAGAGACAAAGTAAGATGTATGGAAAGAAGGGGGGAGAGAAGAAGTGAGAAGGAGAGAGGGAGCGATATAGTAATGTACTTGGAGAGAGAGAGGGGTGGAAAGAGAGAGAGAAAGAAAGGGATGGGGGAAGAGAGAGGATTAGAGAGAGAGAGAGAGAGATATGGGGAAGAGAGAGGATTGGAGGGAAAAGAGAGAGAGAGGTGGGAGAGAGAGGAAGGATGAGAGAGAGGAGGAGAGTGATGGGGGAAGAGAGAGTATTGGAGAGAGAGAGAGAGAGAGAGAGAGAGAGAGATCAGGGAAGAGAGAGGGATTTAGGGGAGAGAGAGAGGAAGGCCGAGAGAGAGGACTTGAGAGAGAGGAGGAGAGAGGGATCGATAAGAGAGATGGAGTTGGAGGGGGAGAGATGTAGGAAATAAGAAATATAGAGAGTGAAAAGTGGAGAGAGAGAAGGAGTGACAAGGGAGAGACAGAGAGAGAGCATGTATGTTTGGGGCTGAGATAAAGAGACAAATAAAGAGAGATGGAGATAAGGGGGGAGAAGGAGATATAGGGAGAGAGGGATGGATATAGTAACATAGTTGGTGGGTGAAGAGAGAGAGAGAGATGGGAGAGAAAGGGAAAGAGAGGAAGGAAGAGAGAGGATGTGAGAGAGTGGAGAGAGGGAGGGAAAGAGAGATGGACTTGGAGGGGGAGGAGGAGAGAGGTAAGAAGAAATAAATAGAGAGAGAAAGGTGGAGAGAGAGAGAGTGAGTGAGTGATAAAGAACATGGAGAGAGAGGAAGAGAGGGGGAAGATAGAGATATAGATGGAAGGTGAAGAGAGGGAAGAAGAGAGAGATGGGGAGAGGAGGGGATTGACAAAGAGATTGATATATATGGATTGCGAGTGTGTGTGTGTGTTTAGGGGGGTGAGATAGAGAGACAGAAAAGAAGAGATGGAGGGGGATATAGATATGGATGGAGGGTGGAGAGAGGGAAGAATATTTCTAACACTAGATGGATTGATATAAGTGGAGATGGTGATTTATAATCCTATTTGATTATTTTCAATATATGCATCGATTTTAGTGTAGATATTTATTTCTAATGATATTTGATTACTTGCACTAGATGCATTGATTTCAATGTAGGTGGTGATTTCTAATAGAATTTGATTGCTTGCACTGAATTTGTTGATTTCAATTTAGATGTCGATTTATAATTATATTTTATTACTTGCACTAGATGAATTGGTTTCAATGTAGATGATTTCTAATCCTATTTGATTGTTTGCACTAAATGAATTGATTTAAGTGTAGATGGCGATTTCTAATCCTATTTTATTTATTTGAGTAAATGCATTGATTTCAGTGTAGATGTTGGTTTCTAGAGAGAGAGAGAGAGAGAGAGAGAGAGAGATAAGGAAGATGGAAAGAGAGGGAGAGAGGAAAAAAGGAGGAAAGAGAGATATTAATGGGGGAGAGGGACAAAAGGGGAAGATAGAGATATATATGGAAGGTGAAGAGAGGGAAGAAGAGAGATATGGGGAGAGGGGGTGATTGAAAAAGAGATTTATATATATGGAGTACGAGAGAGCGTGTGTTTAGGGGGGTGAGATAGAGGGACAAAAAAGAATAGATGGAGGGGGATATAGATATGGATGGAGGGTGGAGAGAGGGAGGATATTTCTCGCACTAGATGGATTGATATAAGTGGAGATGGTGATTTCTAATCCTATTTGATTATTTGCACTAGATGCATCAATTTTAGTGTAGATATTTATTTCTAATGATATTTGATTACTTGCACTAGATGCATTGATTTCAGTGTAGGTGGTGATTTCTAATACAATTTGATTGCTTGCACTGAATATGTTGATTTCAATTTAGATGTCGATTTATAATTATATTTGATTACTTGCACTAGATGACTTAATTTCAATGTAGATGATTTCTAATCCTATTTGATTGTTTGCACTAAATGCATTGATTTCAGTGTAGATGGAAATTTCTAATCCTATTTGATTTCTTTGAGTAAATGCATTGATTTCAGTGTAGATGTTGGTTCCTAGAGAGAGAGAGAGTGAGAGATAAGGAAGATGGAGAGAGAGAGAGAGAGGACAAAAGGAGGAAAGAGAGATATTAGCGAGGGAGAGGGAGAGAAGGGGAAGAGAGGGAAGAAGAGAGAGATGGGGAGAGAGGGTGATCGACAAAGAGAATGATATATATGGAGTGCAAGAGCGTGTGTGTTTAGGGGGGTGAGATAGAGACAAAAAAAAAAGAGATGGATGGGGATATAGATATGGATGGAGGGTGGAGAGAGGGAAGAATATTTCTTGCACTAGATGGATTTATTTAAGTGGAGATGGTGATTTATAATCCTATTTGATTATTTGCACTAGATGCATAAGGTTTAGTGTAGATATTTATTTCTAATTATATATGATTACTTTCACTAGATGCATTGATTTCAATGTAGGTGATGATTCCTTATACTATTTGATTGCTTCCACTAGATGTGTTGATTTCAATTTAGATGTAAATTTATAATTATATTTGATTGCTTTCCCTAGATGCATTGATTTAAATGTAGATTATTCCTAATACTATTTGATTGTTTGTGCTAAATGCATTGATTTCAGTGTAGATGGCAATTTCTAATCCTATTTGATTGCTTTTAGTAAATGCATTGATTTCAGTGTAGATGTTGGTTTCTAATCTTATTTTATTGATTGCATTAGGTGCATTGATTTCAATGTAGAAGTTATTTTCTAGTCTTATTTGATTGCTTGCATTAAATGCATTGATTTCAATGTATATGTTGATTTATGATTTGATGTAATTGGATATATGAAGGTACATTAATATTAAAGTGATTGGATTAACAATATGAATTGATTTTAGTGTAAGCAAAAAAAGTTATTAACAATGTAGATTGATTTTTGTGTTATAGTAACTTAAGCTATTAATATTGGAGAGCAAGAGAGACAAGGTATCATGTTTACTACAACAGATCGAGCTAAAGATTTAAATGGTTTACGATTTAAATTTTCTTTTTCATATAATCAATATGAAAAGATAACAAAACTAACAAGGGAGGAAATAAGAATTGTAGAATAAAATAGTTTGAGATTGATTGTAACATGAGTATGTTCTTATTATTCACATTTTCTATCTTTCAACACTATTATTGTCACTTTGCATTTAAAAAAAAATATTTCATCATTTTTCATCATTATAGTTATTAACAATAATTATCATCTCAACGAATTGAGGTAACTAAGAAAATTTAAAATTAAAATGACCAAGTTAATCTCAGAAATATTTAGCATATTTAAAATTATTATATTAATATTTGATATATCTACATATTATTGATAAAATTAATCATATCTTTGATATATTTTCCTTGGCAGCACACGACTAAAACCAACCTAGATCCATCTTACATCTCAAAAACATACAAAAATTTTAATAATCTGAAAAATATGACGTTGATGCCTCTGAATGGAACCAGCCTAGATCCATCTAACTCTAGATCTATCATGTGCCGAGAGGGATCAAATCTCTTGAGGTGCAAACCTTTCCTCAAGTTTTTCACTCAAAAAATAGGTTTGCACCTCGAGAGATTTGATCCCTCTCGGCGCATGATAGATCCAAAGTTAGATGGATCTAGGCTGGTGTTAAAAATTTAGA